>JAFEMH010003110.1:0-288913 GCA_022495995.1 Adenophora triphylla var. japonica | reverse complement strand
AGAGTTGAATTGATTGAATGACTTCTCAAAAGTACATATAACTATAAAACCTTGCCACATTGAGAAGACACGGTTTTTTAGAGAATTTTTTTGGAAGACAATTCATTTTGTTCTTCACGGATTCAATAGTTACTTTTAGTTTGTGAGTAAGGTTGTGACTTATATCTGAACTCACATTTAGGTTTTTTTCAATTTTTTTTGTTACGCTTCTTTTTAGAATAGGTTCTACTTGGAAAAGGAAGAGTGTTATTGGTTTAGAAGTTGGTTAGAACTTGTTTTAATATTTTAATCTTTTTGTTTTCACTTATTCGTGTTTTTCTTCTGTAAAACAGTTTTTAATACTGAAAAGCTTTTTGGGCTTAAAGTCTAGTTTGATGGGGTAAAACTAGTAAACTTTTATATATTCATGTTATTCTATTTTTATATGCTTATTAGTGGATGTGTGAACAGTTGTAACTCACATACGTACTCGCATCCATGTATTGTGTGTTAAATTGATTTCCTAGCTATACAATACTTTCAATTGGTATTAGAGCCAACTCTCGACATATTACTGAGTGTTGATCCAGAAAGTGTAGTTATAATGGAATGTTAGAATCATCAAAACAAACCTACAGTCTTGGATGGTACAATTACAACTTTTGGAAGTCTAAAATGCGTAAGTACATCAAATCCATTGATAAAAGAGCGTGGATGTGCATACTTGTGGCTTGACAAACTCCCACAGAGGAGAAGAGGCCAACTTCAAGTATTGGTGAAACGTATTTTGAAAGAAAAACAGAGGAACGATGGACTATTGATGAAATCACCTCTGCAAATTACAATTCTAAAGCCATGAATGCTATTTCAGCCATGTTTCTGGAAATATGTACAAACTTATCACCAATGAATGTATTGCTAAGAATGCTTGGGATATCTTGCAGATGCAATGTGAGGAGATTCCAAGTGTTAAATCCACTAGAATTAGGAACTTAATGGACAAATTTGAAATTCTTATAATGGAGGAGACAGAAGATATTGTCTGCTATGCTGCTAATATCCATGAGATCTCTAATGAATACGCTAGCCTTGGTGAGTCTATCTCTAATGCCAGACTTGTAAGCAAAATCTTGAGAACCTTACCTGAGAGGTTCAATATAAATGTTGTTGTAATAGAGGAGACTAATGACACCAACACAGTAAGTTTAGACAAAATTGTTGGTATTTTAACTGTGTTTGAGCTAAATCTTTAGGCTCAGAAAAAGAACAAGGCCATTAGCCTTGCCATCAAAGGCTCTACAGCAGTTCCAAAAGAACTAGTTGAGCTCTCCTCTGAAATTGACAAGTCAAGTCTTGAGGATGAGGATTTGGCCCTCATCTATAAAAAAATTCAGTTTTATACTGAAAAATAAGAGGAAGAACAAGTTTCCAAATAGGCTGCTCTAGTGTTGAAAAATCAAAGGTTAAAGCGAGAATGGGTTCAAAAAGACCAAACCTAGAGAATAAGAAATTCTCTGATTTTGTGCAATGTAGAGCATGTCGTGGCTTTGATCACTATACTAATGAATGTGCTAACACACTTAAAAAGATGAGAATGATCTTGACTGTTTCCCTAAGTGATAGTGAGGATGAAGAGGAAATTGCTAACATATAGCGTGATAAGCGGCATTCGGTGTTTAATACTCATTTTGCGAGGAATTGAAGAAGGATATTACGAGGAGAATGTAGATGTGGACTCGAGATGTGTACACATCCTTGGACATATACGAAGATACATCTAATCTAACTGTCAACTATTTCACTATAAAAGGAGATTTAGATGATGAAGGAAGAGACATTCCCTATGAGGAACTCTTTGAGATATACAGAGAACTGCATAATGATTGGATAAAAAGAATGTACAAAATTGAGGTAATAGCCAAGGTAAACAAAGCTCTTTACGATAAATTGTCATTTTTGAAGAAGAGAAAGCTAAACTTTCAAAAGAAAATGATGATAAAAAAAGATACCATTGCTAAACTTGAAGTTCTGGTAACCAAGAGAGAAGTTGAGCTTGAAAAATTCAAAACTGATTTTGAAAAAGCTGAAGGTACATTAACCAAGTTAAATACTGAGAAAATGAAACTTGATGAAGATATAGCTCTTGGTAAAACTGGTATTGGGTTTGAAAAAAACCAAATTTGTAAAAGAGGGAAGTGAGGTTTTAAAAACTGATGAAAAAACAATTCTGAGTGCCAAAAGGCCAAGGAGAAGGCATTATATATGTCATTACTACATTGCTCCTGGGCACATTCATCATTTTTGTTATAAATTGAAAGCTGATAGAAAAGCTGGCTGTGTAAATCAAACTCAGAAGTGTACACATCCAGGCACACATCCAAGTACAAAGCAGTAGGTGTACCACAAAAAGAAAGCTGAAACTAAGTGGGTGGCTAAACCTAGTGCTACATGTAATGTTGTCTACTCTTCCCTCAATAGTAATGTCTCTGATTCTTTTTATTTTGATAGTACGTGCTCTAGACAAATGATTGGGAACCAAGATGTCCTAACTGAATATAGGATGATCAATGGGGGAAAAGTGAGCGTGGTGGTGCACAAGGTAAAATAATTGGGAAAGAAACCCTAGATGTTAATGGTCTCCCAAAACTGCACAATGTTTACCATGTAGATGGCTTAAAAGCTAACCTGATAAGTATCAGTCAGTTGTGTGATGATGACCTACATGTTAAATTTGATAAGCACTTGTGTGAGGTGTTTGATAAAGATAACAAATGTGTGTTTACTGGTCCTAGATCAGCTAATAATTGTTACCAATTTGGTGACAATCTGTCCTATCTAAGTTCTAAAGTAAATGATGTCAATCCGTGCCACCAAAAGCTAGGGCATGCTAGCAGCAGAAAATTGGAGGAACTCCAAAGGTATGAAGCTGTAAAGGACCTCCCTAAACTGAATTTGAAAAACACTGATGTATGTGGTTCTTGTTAGAAGGGAAAGCAAATAAAATTCTCAAACAAAAAGGTCCAACAATGCTCCACATCTAGATGTTTGAAGTTGATACACACTAACTTGATGGGGCCTATAGAGGTATAAAGTTTTGGTAGAAAAAAAATGCTTTTGTGTGTGTTGATTAGGGATGGCAAAAAACCCGAACCCGCCCCGAACCCGAAAAGACCCGACCCTAATAGGCCGGGTTTGGGATCCAATTTTGAAAACCCGACGGGTTTTTCTAGGGTTCGGGTTTACCCCCGCCCCGCCCCGAACCCGACCCGATTAAGTATGAAATTACTGAAATACCCCCGTCTTGCTCTAATACTGTGATAAGCTCATTAGACAGGCACTCGTAGACTACGCGGCTTAGGGTTAGGGCACTTCCTCCCCCGATTCATTTCCATCGCCTCATTCTCTCCCAATTCCTTTCCTCTTTCCTCCCACTTCCCGGTTGTGCCGCGGCGTCGTCCTTCCCGCATGGCCAGCGACCGTGAGCCATCTCCATCGCCATCGCCCGAGCCTCTCTAATCTCTATCGCCATGTCGCGGCTCGCACGACAAGTATTTCACTTCCTTCCTATCCCCTAAATCCTTGTTTATGCGAAATGATTTCATAAACAATGAAACGCTAAACCTTTTTATAGATCATTTGATTCCTTTCCTATCCCTACTAATTTACGATTTAATTTGTAAAATTTATTCGAAACGATAAAGAAATTAGCAAGGGGTTTGAATTTGTGTGCTTCTCCCCACCCGAGGAGGCCAATAAAGGCCGCTAATACTTTACTATGGTGAGTTCTTATGCTTTGCGGTTAGCATCGACTACTTGCGGATGATGTAATAACCTCTAAGTGGGACAGAGGGAGTACATGATTTTGTACTAATGTTCTTGGCCCGGCGATGAGTACCTTTCATTTTCAAAAATTGTTCAAGCTTGTTTTGTTTGTTTTGTTGGCCCGGTGCAACTTTCGGGGCGGGGCGGGGCGGGTTCGGGTAGTCCAATTACCGGGGCGGGGCGGGTTCGGGAAAGGGTAGATGACTATAGGAACGGGTTTGGGAAATGAAAAACCCGTCCCGAACCCGCCCCGTTGCCATCCCTAGTGTTGATGACTACTCCAGGTACACATGGGTGATGTTTTTAAGGGAGAAATCTGAGACCATAGGTGAGTTCAAAAACTGGTACAAAAGGGTCAGAAATCTGTATGGTCTTGAGGCTGTAAGGATTAGGTCTGACCATGACACTGAGTATGAAAACTCCATGTTTACTTCCTTATACAACTCAAAGGGAATTACTCATGAATTGTCTGCTCCTATAACTTCTCAACAGAATGGAGTTGCAGAAAGGAAAAATAGAACCCTTCAAGAAATGGCTAGGGTTATACTAAGTTCCAAAAACCTGTCAATTTTTTTTTGGACTGAGGCCTTGAATACTAGCTGTCACATTGGCAATAGGGTGTTTCTCAGAATTGGGAGCACTATGACACCCTATCAAATCCTACTTGGCAAGAAACCTACTCTAAAGTATTTTTATGTGTTTGGCTGTATCTGTTACATTCTCAATAATAGAGAATACTTGTCAAAGTTTGATTCCAAGAGTGATAAAGCAATATTCATGGGCTACTACACTAATAGTAGAGCTTATAGGGTGTTTAACCTAAAAACAAAAACTATTATGGAATCTGCAAATGTGGTTTTTAATGATTCACTTGATCTTAACCTCAAGACTGTTGAGGATGATGTTTTAGGTTGCCTGCTAGACTGGAAAGTTACAGACACTAATGCTGTGGATCAAACAGAGGATGAAAATACTGAAACAAATGTTGAAGCAGAGACGGATGTGACTAATGATGTGGACAAATATGCATCGACATCCATACCCACATTTGTCCCCACATCCTCCCAAACTCTTGAACCTGAGGACAGCTTCTCTGAATCTGACAAAGATGATACTCCAGAAGGTGATAATGATGGGTGTGTGGACAGATCAAGGGATATCCCTTCAAGGAATGTTTGTGGAGTTGCTCATTAGCATTCTCCAAGGTAAGTTTTTGTTGTTATATTTCAAACATTAAACCTAAAAACATAACTGAGGCTTTAAATGATGTAGACTGAATTTTGGCCATGCAAGAAGAGTTGAGCCAGTTTGAAAAGAATGATGTTTGGACCTTAGTACCTAGGCTCTCTCATGGGAATGTCATAGGTACAAAATGGATTTTCAAAAATAAGACTGATGAAAAGGGGGTAATTACTAGGAATAAGGCTAGACTTATGGCTCAATAGTATACTCAATTTGAAGGGATTGATTTTGAGGAAGTTTTTGCCCCTGTTTCCAGAATTGAGTACATAAGACTCTTGTTGGCTATAGCCTGCTACCTCAAGCTAACTCTTCATCAGATGGATGTTAAGAGTGACTTTCTAAATGGGATCTTGAATGAAGAGGCCAATGTAGAACAACCAAAGTGTTTTGAGAATCCTGATTTCCCAAACCACGTGTACAAACTGAAAAAGTCTCTGTATGGGCTGAAACAAGCCCCTAGAGCTTGGTATGCTAGGTTAATTGACCATCTGGTTCACCTAGGGTTCAGTAGAGGTGAATTGGACAAAACTCTGTTTGCGAGGAAAGAAAAAAGGGAGATAATTGTGGCTCAAATTTTTGTGGATGACATAGTGTTTGGATCAAATTCAGACACTATTTTGACTGCATTTGTGGATAGCATGAACTCCACATTTGAGATGAGTGTGGTAGGTGAGTTGAACTACTTCCTAGGTTTACAAATCAAACAATTTAAGGAGGTATGTTCATCTCCCAATCCAAATATGCCAAAAATCTGGTGAAAAAAATTCTTCCTTTAACACTCCTCTCACCTCAAAACATCAATGAGATAATCGCAAAGGCTCAGTCATGACACAGATGGTGAGAGTGTAGACCAGACTGTGTATAGAAGCATGATAGGTAGTTTGTTATACCTCACATCTAGTAGAACTTATGTATAGTGTATGTCTCTGTGCTAGATATCAAGTAAACCAAAGGTTTCCCATCTCAAAGCCTTGAAAAGGATTATCAGATATGAATGGTACTGCAAACCTAGGGTTACATTATTGCAAAGAGACAAACACTAATTTGGTTGGGTATAGTGATTCAGATTGGGCTGGAAATTGCGATGACAAAAAAAGTACCACAGGGGGTTCCTTCTATCTAGGAAATAATCTTGTTTCTTAGTATATTAGAATGCAAAATTGTGTATCCCTATCTACAGCTGAGGCTGAATATGTTGCCCTTGGTAGCTGTTGCACACAACTGATATGGATAAATCAAATGGTTAAAGACTATGGGTTGAATAGCAAAATTCTTACTGCCTTCTGTGATAACAAGAGTGCTTTAGACATATCCAAGAACCCTGTCCAACATTCCAGAACTAAGCATATTGATATTAGACATCATTTCATAAGAGATCTTGTAAAGCAAAAAATTGTGTGTCTGTAATTTGTTAGGACTGAAAATCAACTTGCTGATATATTTACAAAGGCATTAGATCTTGAGAGATTTTCCTCCTTTAGTAAGTCTCTTGGCTTGTGTTATATTTGAGGATGTGAGCACAAATGTACACACATCCATTGAGACATCTGTATATTATCTAACTCAAAAAAAAATAAAAATCATGCATTAGCACGAAATATCTCAGTGTGGTCACTTGTTTGTCTTACATTATTGACATGTCTGATTACTTAATTGTGGGCATTTCTTGTTCATATTGCCTTTTGATAACTTGATACAATCTTCCTATATATCTCACAGTGGGTGCCTTAATCAAGAGAAACAACTGCTTCTCCCATTTGAATGAAGTCAATACAGTGTGATCAAGTGATCATCAAGATAATAGTTTGAAATCAAACTTGAAACACTACTAGAAACTGGGTGAATAGCGACAGAAAAATCATTCTAGCGACGGACTGGCGTTGCTGATTTCTAATTAGCGACGGAAATATTTCCGCCACTAAATTCCGTCACTGAAAAGCATCTTTTTTCAGAATATCCTTTCTTCTCCGTCGCCGATTCGATATTTTCGTCGCTGACCAGCAACGGACATTCGATCGCTATATAGACACGGAAGTTTTCGTCGCTAACAAAGCATATTTTTTGAATATTCTTATTTTCCGTCACTGATATGATATTTTCATCGCTCACCAGCGACGGATGTTTCTGTAGCTAAATAGAAGCGGAACTTCTGTCACTGATTAGCTTCAGAATTTTCCGTATCTGATTAGCTACGGTACACTCCGTCGCTGAACAGTAACGGATTGTTCTGTTGCTAAATAGTGGCGGAACCTCCGTCACAGATCAGCTTCAGAATTTTCCGTAGCTGAGTAGGTACGGTATACTCCGTCGCTAAGACGAATCGTTTTAGAATATTCTTTCTCCGTCGCTAGGTCAACAAATACTCTCGCTGAATAGCGACGGAAATTCCAAAATTCCGTCGTTGTCTTTGATTAAGATATTTTCTAAGGATGGTAAAAAATTAAAAGATTTAATTAATTATTATTATTACTAATGGTATTAGTAATAAACACACATTTATAATAATAATAATAAATAATAATAATGATACTTAGTTTATTTAAAAATAAAAGTATTTAAGAAAAATGTTAAAATCTTACAAAAAATGCATTTTTTCTTAAGCTTAGAAAAAACGTGTTTTGTTTTCTCCGTTAGTGTCAGTGCCAGTGTAACAAAGTGCCAGTGTAAAAAAATGTCAATGTTATCGTAACAAAGTGACAGTGTAAAAAAGTGCCAGTGCATGTATATTAAGTGCCAGTGTAAAAAGTGCCAGTGTTAAAAAGTGCCAGTGCATGTATATTAAGTGCCAGTGTAAAAAAGTGTCAGTGTTAGTATAACAAAGTGCCAGTGTAAAAAAGTGTCAGTGTTAGTGTTATTAAGTGCCAGTGTAAAAATGATTTTTCCCAAGTTTAGAAAAAAAACACGTTTTTTGTAAGACCAACTAAAGAAAAATAATTGTATAATTGGTGTAAACACTTACTATTATAATAATAGTTAGTAATAATACTTGTTAATAACAATAATATATTATTATAACAGTAACAATAACAATAACAATAATAATAAAGTATATATCCCTATATCCTAAGCCCTATATTATATACCTAAACTCTAAAATATATACCACTATACTCTATAAATTCTAAATCCTAAACCCTATATACCCCATACCCTAACCCCTATACCTTAAATTATATTTATACCCCATACCCTAAATCATATATCTAAATTATAAAGTATATACCTCTATACCCTAAATCTTGTAATATATACCACTCACTAAACCCTAAACCCTATATATATATCCCATACCCTAACACATACTCCCTCCGTCCCGGTCGAAAAGCCACAAATTTCCTTTTTGGGTGTCCCATTTAAAATAACAATTTTCCAAAAAGGAAAGTTTTTATAACTATTCCACCCACTCATTCTCTCTCCTACTTTACTTTTACACTCACAACATTCTCTCTCCTAACTATTCCTCCCACTCATTCTCTCTCCTATTTAATTTTTCATACTCACAACATTTACACTTTTTCTCTTTCCTACATCACTTTCCTTAATTTGCGTGCGAGGCACAATCTTTGCCTTTTGGGCCGGGACGGAGGGAGTATACCTTAATCATATTTATACCCTAAACCCTAATCATAAACCTAAAATCTAAAGTATATACCCCTATACCCTAAATCTTATAGTATATACCACTATACACTAAACCCTAAACCCTATAAAGCAACCCTAACCCTATACCTTATACCTTATACCCTATATCATAAATCATATATCTAAACTCTAAAGTATATACCCCTACACTCTAAACCTTATAGTATATACCACTATACACTAAACCCTAAACTCTATAAAGCCTATACCCATACCCTAACTCTAACCCTAACCCTATACTTTATACCCTATACCCTAAACCCTAAATCATATACCTAAACTCTAAAGTATATACCGCTATACCCTAAATCTCATAATATATACCACTATGCACTAAACCCTAAACCTTATAAAGAAGAAACATATGTCTTTTCTTTTATATATTTTCATTTGTTTAGTTTTTTTTTATCTTTTTTTTTTATACTCCCTCCGTCTCAATAAAAGCTTCACTAATTACCCAAAAGGGCGTCCCGTTAGAAGTTTCACTTTTCCTTTTTTGGCAAAGAATCTTTACTATTTTCTCCACTCATTCTCTCTCCTACATTATTTTAATACTCACAACACCATTATAATTTACTATTCCCTCCACTAATTCTCTCTCCTATTTTCAAATTACACTCACAACATTTTTTTTCCTCTCATTTCCATAATTTGCGTGCCCACCCAAAAGGGTGAAGCACTTATTGGGACGGAGGGAGTATACCTTTTTGTAAAAAATATCAGTAATAAAAAAAATCTAAAATATTATTTTCTAGTCAATAAAAAATTAATAAAAAAATAAAAATAAATAAAGGATAGTCCGTCCCTCTTTTCTTTTATATAATTTTATTTGTTTAGTTTTTTTTTTGTTTATCTTTTTATATACCTTTTTGTAAAAAATATTAGTAATAAAAATAGTCTAAAATTTCCTAGTCAATAAAAAATTAATAAAAAACAAAAATAAATAAAGGATAGTCCGTCCCTCTTTTCTTTTATATACTTTATTTTGTTTAGTTTTTTTTATATTTTTATATACCTTTTTGTAAAAAATATCAGTAATAAAAAAAGTCTAAAATATTATTTCCTAGTCAATAAAAAATTAATAAAAAAAATAAAAATAAAGGATGGTCCGTCCCTATTTTCTTTTATATACTTTCGTTTGTTTAGTTTTTTTATAGTTTTTTATATACCTTTTTTTTAAAATATCAGTATTAAAAAAAGTCTAAAATATTATTTCATAGTCAATAAAAAATTAATAAAAAAATAAAAATAAATAAAGGAAAGTCCGTCCCGCTTTTATTTTATATACTTTTATTTGTTTAGTTTTTTTAATCTTTTTTTATATACCTTTTTGTGAAAAATATCAGTAATAAAAAGTCTAATTTATTATTTCATAGTCAATAAAAAATTAATAAAAAAAATAAAAATAAAGGATAGTCCGTCCCTCTTTTCTTTTATATACTTTTATTTGTTTAGTTTTTTTTTTAATATTTTTTTATATACCTTTTTGTAAAAAAATATCAGTTATAAAAAAAGTATAAAATATTATTTTCTAGTCAATAAAAATTAATAAAAAAATAAAAATAAATAAAGGATAGTTCGTCTCTCTTTTCTTTTATATACTTTCATTTATTTAGTTTTTTTTCTTTTTTTATATACTTTTTTGTAAAAATAATCAGTAATAAAAAAAGTCTAAAATATTATTTTCTAGTCAATAAAAAATTAATAAAAATAAAAATAAATAAAAGATAGTACATCCCTCTTTTCTTTTATATACTTTCATTTGTTTAGTTTTTTTATTTTTTTATATACCTTTTTGTAAAAAATATCAGTAATAAAAAAAGTCTAAAATATTATTTCCTAGTCAATAAACAAAACGGCTAATGGCCCAAAGTGTAAAATATTTTTTGCGAAAAACAAATAGAATGGCATTACTTCATTGGTTTTCAAATATTCACTTGGATCACTAGCCCCAACAACATCTTCACCATTAAATACATCACATATAATTTAAATCCAATGATCCAAATTTATTCAAGAAAAACATAAACACACTTTCTTTTGATTGCTCTCTAATGTTCACATGGATTGATTGATAAATCAATCTAGATCATTAATCACACATTCATCCACTTCAACATAACAAAACCCTACCACTTCTTTTTCTCTCATTCAGCCGCCTCCCTCGTTTCTCTATCTCTCACTTTCACCACCATCACCCTCTCTCCCCTTCGCCGCCCTCCACCAGTCCACAACCCATACCTCATCTACCCACCACCATTCCACTTCCTCGTACCCTTCCTCCACTTCCCCTTTACCATCGCACCTCCTCCACGAATACACGACCTATGTGAATTCGACCGCAATTCTCAAACGAAAAACTCACGAGAAATACGACGCAAACGCCGACGCTACCACTCACCATGGTCCATGGTAGTCACCGACTCACTCCTTTTGACGCCGCTGAAGTTAAGGTATTTTCTTCTCTTCCTTCATCATCTCTCCCACTAGTTACAATCTCAAATCCTCAAACGCCTAAATCCCTAAAAATTTAGGACTTTGAAATCGGAAACAATTTTTCAAATTCTTATTGATTTATAGAGATTATATTCGAAATTCTTATTAATTTCTAGCAATAGCATAGTCAAAATTTATTTTTCTTACTATCAGTTTGGGATGATGTGTTGATGATGGAGTGGCTAAGGAACAATTCTTGATTGAAAACCCAATTCCAGGAAATTTCTTAAATTTAATTTATGTTTTTGTTGTTATTGCAGCGTGGTTTATGGATAATGTTCCAATTTAAGAGCCATTTGTTTTACCAAATACAATTTCATTGGTTAAATTCTTATTTGAATTGTGGTATAGTATTATTTTGGCTCTATTATGCATTCTCAAAATTCAATATTGGAGAAATTTAAGTGGCATAGAACCAAGTCTTACAATATGCGACTGTAGGGTTTGACGAAAATCTCTTTTGAAGAAAAGAAAAAAATAACCTGATGAATTCAAATAGTTTGAGGTTAAGCCCATAATTTAAGGAATTCTACAGGTAACTTATGCTTTATCCTAGTAGGAGTCCACCTTGTTTATTTTATATTCAGTTGTTATGCTAATTAGAATGATTAAGACCTTACTTTTTATTAGATGGTTATCTTTTAGATGTAGAAGGAATATCTGAAGTTGTTGTCATTTATTTAGTACATCACAACCCCAAAAAAAGGGGTAGCCCTGTCGTAACTCTTGAAGATTCCAAGCATTTAATCCATCTTGTTGAGAGAAAAGATGGAGGTTTCCCTTGGAACCATATGATGGATCCCTCAACCGAAAGTAGGTCTTACCAAGCTTGGATTAGAGAGTCCGAGGTAATTACTTTTAACGTACTTCTTAAAGATCTTTAATACCCATAACATTTTGAAAAACTGCTATTGATAAACATGGTTGACCTTATTTTTGATTGATTTCTCTCTTCCAGCAGGTCCACATGAACCCCCAATATTGTAGCAGAAAAGTTTATGACAATACCACTCCTGAAATGATATAAGGGACTTCTATTGGGATGATGAGTTTCAATTGAAGTGGGATGACATGCTTTAAAAGCCGTGACAATGGAAGAATGCCTAGCCACATGATCAATGGCTGTGCATTGGGTACGAAAGGTGAGTCTGACATTCTCTTATAATTATCATCAAAATATGAACGAGAATGAAAAAAAATCTATATATGTTACACTGAATTTTATTGTCTGTAATTATTTATTTTATTTTTTTGCTATGTAAAATTTTGACCCCCAGCCAAAAATCCTAGATCCGCCGCTAGTCTCTTGCTCTTTCTCTCATTCTCTTGTTTTCACTCGCTCTAGTGCGTTCGGCGTGTGTGTTCGTGTGTGTTTGGATGGATCTGCAAATCCGTGTAGATCTCAGATGTTTTTTAAGATCTGGTTTTTTATAGATTCGTGTTATTTGTGCATGATTTTTTGCAGTATTGAAGTTGGCGGTGAGCTTGCTGGTGGCGGATGGTAGCGATTGGGGATTGGTAGTGGTTATTAAGGAATTTGTAATCTCTTTGCACCAAACTAGAATTGTTACTGTAATCTCTTTGTTTTTAAGGTGATTGTAATTTTATTTATGATACTGTTTAACTTAGAGTTTTAAATTGTCATTTGAATTTGAGTTTGAAACATTATGTAATAGCATAACACATTTATTGTTCAACTTTGTGTTTTAATTTCGTAGCTTTTTTGTTTTGCAATTTAGTTTTTAGTAATTTGTTCATATAATGTGTAATATCACAGGTTCAGGAAAAATAATATTGATTTTTAAATAAAAATATTTTAAATTGTATTTTTGATATCAGTGACGGAATGTCCGTCGCAGTGAAAAATATTAGTTAAAAGATAAATATTATTAAATTGGCATCAACGACGGAATGTTCGTTACTATACATCGACGGAAGTTGTCAGCAACGGACATCTTGATGGATGTGGTTTTACCCATCCAAAAGATACGTTTCTCGCTTATTTGATGCTCGAAATCTTGAGAATTTAATGCATTTTGTAGTGTTTTGGAAGTTCAGGGACCAAACTGTAATTAGGTAAAATTTGGGAGGAATCTGATATTATAAAATTTTAGGGGCCAAAGTGAAAATATGGATAGTTCAAGGACTAAATTGATAGTCTGAAAAGTTCAAGGACCAAGGTACAAAAGAGAAAAGTATAGTGACCAAAGTGCGACTGTGCAATTGTTGCGAATCGAATCCAAGGAAGGACAAACATTAAAAGGCCAGGAATTGCTGAAGGGTGGCCGGCCAAAGATGGGATGTGGCCGAAAAAACTGGGCCAAGGCAAGGTTGTGGCCAAGGAAAAATAGGCCAAGGCAAGGCAACTTGGGCGACCGCCGAGGGCACACGTGCGGCCGCTGAAGATCAAAAGTGAGGCCGTGTATTGACTGTACTCTTGGGCGAACGCGGGGCCAAGCTGGGCGACCGCCGGCCAGGCTGTGCGGATGGATTCTGGCCTGGTTGGGCCTGATTACACGGCTGTTTCACGCCTTGGGCAACCTAGGGTTTTTATAAATTCAATAATTGGTTTTTGAAAAAAAGAGGAGAAGACATTTTTTCTTGAACAACAACATATTTCCGTGGTCCAAGATCTGATTCGAGGTTTATGATTTCTGTTTTTATTATTGTAATTATTCGGATTATGAGTAGCTAAAATCTTTTTTCACGGATTGGATGTAGCAACCATTAAATTTCTATGCTATTAATGATTTAATTTTTTCCACACTTTTCTTGTTCTTGTTCAATGGAATTTTGCTTAAATCGTTTTTCAGACTTCAACAATATTGATTGATATTGTTGGTCTTTAAATTATTAGGGTTTAAATTATTGCACTTGCCTGGATAGTTTTTCATGGCCTAGATTCTATTGAATAGATCTATTTGAAGACCTTGTGGAAATCAAACGGATCTAAAATCATTTGTTCCATGATTTTTAATGTATTACTTTATGTTTTGTAGACCTTGCGAAAAACATCACATCGAAGTAATAATAGGGTTGCAACCCGGCTATCTAACCGTCCCAACTCTTTTTAAAGTGAACAATTTCTTGAACAAGATTAGTAATTGTTTTTATAAATCAGCATAGGAAGGCGATAGTTATGAAACCCAATCCGTGATTTCTTGTCAATCTTGATCTCATTATCTGTTTTATTTTATTTAGTTTAATTTCTTTGTTTTTCTAGTTTAATCAACCAAAAATCAAAAACCCCTTTTGTTACTTTTTACATTAACTAAACCAATTTGTTTACACACAAATTTCTGTGATTCGACCCTTACTTTTGTATATTGCTACTTCGGTAACTTGTACACTTGCAAGGTTTTATTACACGAGGATTTTATTCATCAAGTTTTTGGCGCCGTTGCCGGGGATTTGTTGTGATTTGAGCAAGTTAATTTTGTTAGTGTATTGTAAATAATTTTATTTTCTTATTTTCTTTGTAGTGTAAATAGTTTTCTTGTATTATTATTATTATTATTTTTTATTTTTTTAAGTTGAATAAAATTAATGTGTGAGATACTCTTTGAGAATGTATGGAATGAACACCAATAATGTGCATTGTGCTAATTGTAGTAACCATGTTATACACAAGGGTGGGGAAACCATTCAAACCATGCATGGAACAGTTATGAGCCACATTCGTATGACCCCCCGCAACCTAAAATGCAACCATGGCAGGAGGATTTGATAAGAAGGCAGGAGGCTTTGATAAGAAGGCAGGAGGAAGATCGTCAACAACAATTAGGTGCAACCATGAATAGGTTGGAAGCACAAGTTACTAAAGTACTAGAGGCATTGAGAGGTTGTGAGCGAGATACAAGTTCGATCCCTTCGGAACAATATGAATGGGAGGATGATTCCAATATTGATGAACTTCCAACTCTCTCTCCGCCTCCTGCTAGGGACAGTGTGGTTGTTGATGAAGATGTTGATTGTGAAGAAGATGGAGTGGAAGAGAAAGTAAAAGATGATAAGGGCGTTAATGCGGATGAGGTTGGGCCCGACCAAATTGATGAACAACGCCTCAATGAAGACCTCCCCCATCCCATCGAAAGTTTAAAAGATTTTGTCTCCATCATTATTTTACCTCCCCCTATTTATGAGGGTGAAGAAAGTGGCAAAGATTTGAAAGAGAAGAAGCCAAAAAAGCTGAAACGTCAAAAATTCCGTTGGGCACAAAATAATATCAAAGCTCGAGGAATATATATGGGGCATGAACTGAACATAAGGACCCGCGAGACCATGAAGTGGGCCAAAGGACGGAAGGTGAAGTTCAAACGTGGGCAACGGTCGGGCTAACGACCTTAACCAAATGAGCTAATTGGGAGGCAAACCAAGTTGGTACGTTTTAATTACTTTATTTATGTGTTTTGTTGTGTCATATCGTTCTTTGAACCCAATGCATGTTTTTGTTCTCTTTGCTATGATGACATATCATATTTTGAGTTTGGGGGAGATATCTTTCCGAGTTTGTGGGTTTATAGGGGAGTGTATATAATGCCACCCTCAAAAAAAAAAATTAGAATTTTTTTTTTTTTTAAAATTGTTCTCATTATATGTTAGGAAGTTGGCCAACGTTCGTGATGATTTGAGTGTTTTTGATTGAGTTTTGCTAGTTTGTGCCAATTTGAATTTGTTTATTAGAATTGCATTAATATATGTAAAACACAATTGCACCACCATTCACTTTCATCATATTTCTTGATCATGGTCATTAATTTTATGGGTTCACTTTGACATTCTCGGGGTTCTTAGAACATGGTTGCACGCTTGTCAATAACAAATCAATAGATTACTTGATATTTATGGCTTTTATTTCTTTGACAACTACCCTCTTGTGAGCCTTCGACTTTCTCGTCACTGTTTATATATGAATTGTTGCTTGATCCCATTTTGAGCCTTTTTAGAAAGAATGGAACATCTAGACCACCATTCGCCTTCATTTGACGCCTACTCCCTAACCCTTGACACCTAGAATAGAGTTATCCTACCTTTGCAAGAATGTGGAATTAGAAAAGAAAGGAACACATGGGAGTTACATTGGGAATTTAAGGGAATGAGTGAGGAAGGTCAAAAGTTTGGAATAGGATGTATATTGTATAAAAAGGGGCAAGAAAAATATAAAAAAAAGACACAAAAAAGAAAAGAAAAGAAACAACTTGCCCCTAATTTTGTGAAGTATGATTGATAAGTGACCTGTATTGAGTGAGGGAATGCTTTCAACCCCAAGTGTATATAGTATGACAAAGTCTAGTTTGGGGGTTGAAGCATTGGGGAAACAAAGGTGAACGAAAAGCTGAAATTCCGGAAGAAGTAATATGCAATTGAAGACGTTTAGGTCCACATTCTTGTATTTGTATATCCATTCCTTCGTTTGTACCCGCGAATCTAGACCCACAATTGTTGTGGATTCAACTCCGAGCCATATTTTTGTTCAATATTAAGTAGTCGGGTTGACAAGTGCGTAATCATGCATATGAGTATCCTTGTATATGGAATCGTTTGTTATCTGTGATATAGGGCATGTCTTAGTGAACCCATAAACAATCTTATCTTATTGATCATGATCTCCCATTTTTCATTCATCATTCAGGCTGAGGTGGAAAATTGTGGTTTAGATGCATTAATGTAACTGTAATTGCATATTCTTATTGGCACTTGTTTAGCATATTTAAGCAAGAATCTGAGACTTGTTTGGCCGGCAACCTTGTATATTAAGAACATATGAAAAATATTTTCTGTTGATTGTTTTTATTTGTTAGGGTAGTTTTGTTTTTGTTTAGTTTTGTTTTACTCGAGGGCGAGCAAAAGATAAGTTTTGGGGTATTTGATGGATGTGGTTTTACCCATCCAAAAGATACGTTTCTCGCTTATTTGATGCTCAAAGCCTTGAGAATTTAATGCATTTTGTAGTGTTTTGAAAGTTCAGGGACCAAACTGCAATTAGGTAAAATTTGGGAGGAATTTGATATTATAAAAGTTCAGGGGCCAAAGTAAAAATATGGATAGTTCAAGGACTAAAGTGATAGTCTGAAAAGTTCAAGGACCTAGGTGCAAAAGAGAAAAGTATAGTGACCAAAGTGCGACTGTGCAATTGTTGCGAATCGAATCAAAGGAAGGACAAACCTTAAAAGGCCAGGAATTGCTGAAGGGTGGCCGACCAAAGATGGATGTGGCCGAAGAAACTGGGCCAAGGCAAGGCTGTGGCCGAGGAAAAATAGGCCAAGGCAAGGCAACTTGGGCGACCGCTGAAGATCAAAAGTGAGGCCGTGTATTGACTGTACTCTTGGGCGAACGCGGGGCCAAGCTGGGCGACCGCCGGCCAGGCTGTGCGGATGGATTCTGGCCTGGTTTTGGGCCTGATTACACAGCTGTTTTACGCCTTGGGCAACCTAGGGTTTTTATAAATTCAGTAATTGGTTTTTGAAAAAAAGAGGAGAAGACATTTTTTCTAGAACAGCAACATATTTTCGTGGTCCAAGATATGATTCGAGGTTTATGATTTCTTTTTTTATTATTGTAATTATTCGGATTATGAGTAACTAAATTCTTTTTTCATGGATTGGATATAGCAACTATTAAATTTCTATGCTATTAATGATTTAATTTTTCCCACACTTTTCTTGTTCTTATTCAATGAAATTTTGCTTAAATCGTTTTTCAGACTTCAACAATATTGATTGATATTGTTGGTCTTTAAATTATTAGGGTTTAAATTATTGTACTTGCGTGGATAGTTTTTACATTGGCCTAGATTCCATTGAATAGATCTATTTGAAGACCTTGCGGAAATCAAACGGATCTAAAATCATTTGTTCCTTGGTTTTTAATGTATTACCTTATGTTTTCTAGACCTTGCAGAAAATATCACATCGAAGTAATAATAGGGTTGTAACCCGGCCATCTAACCGTCCCAACTCTTTTTAAAGTGAACGATAACTTGAACAAGATTAGTAATTGTTTTTATAAATCAGCATAGGAAGACGATAGTTATGAAACCTAATCCGTGAATCCTTGTCAATCTTGATCTCATTGTCTGTTTTATTTTCTTTAGTTTAATTTCTTTGTTTTTCTAGTTTAATCAACTAAAAATCAAAAACCCCTTTTGTTACTTTTTACATTAACTAAACCAATTTGTTCACACACAAATCTCTGTGGTTCGACCCTTACTTTTATATATTGCTACTTCGGTAACTTGTACACTTGCAAGGTTTTATTACACGAGGATTTTATCCATCACATCTGAGACGAAACATTCCGTCGTTGTTAAGAGACGAAAGTTTTTGTCCGTTGGTGAACAGAGACGGTAGTCATTCCGTAGCTTCTTAGCGACAAACATTTAGCAACGGAATGTTCGTTACTATACAGCGACGGAAGTTGTCAGCAACAGACATCAACGACGAAAATATTCGGTCGTTGAACAACGACGAAAGTCTTTGGTCCGTTGGTGAACAGTGACGGTAGTCATTCCATAGCTGAAAAACGACAAACTTTCAGCGACGAAAATCTCCGTCACTAATGACTAGTTTTCTAGTAGTGAAAAGATTACTGGACAAAGGGTTATCTTTAGGTAATCAGAAAAGTGAAAGCTACTCAATATAAAATTTATCCACAATAAAAAATGAGTGAATGCATCCTAGACGATGTGCAGATTAGATTATTGCCCATTGACTTTTTGTGATCAAGATGTGTTCCCAAATGTGACTCACATCCTATGCCACATCTGAAATTGAGATTATTTCCTTCACTTGTGTGATGCCTCATTTTAGTCATTCAGTACATTAGGACATATAGGGTGCTTTGTAAATATGTTTCTTTTTTATTTTTAATCTTAATTTATTCTTGATTTAACATGTTTTTGATTTCCAATATCTCTCATGAAAAAGAAAGGTGTGTATCAAGATCCTCATGGAAAAAGGAAGGACAAAATCAAAGGGGTTTTTGTGGAAGTGATATAGCTGAATAGATTCTTTGTTACCATAAAAGGTATTTGGTATTTTGATTAAATTTAATCCCTACTTTTGTGGTGATAATCCGTGTGTGAAGGCCAAGGGTTTCTATCTGTTGAGTACTCTGTCAAAATCACGCCGCAAGCCTAAGAGTTCTAGAGAGGTAAGCTTTCTTAATTGAGTAGGAAAGGGGGAGTTGTGGGTTTAAATGTAACTCACATCCGTCACATCATCTTTAAAACCTCATTGTGTTACTTCCCCTTTGCCCCAATTTTCTCTCTCACACACACGCACCTATTTTGCTGTTCTCTCTAACCTGAATTGCAAAAGCAATGGAGCCACAAAACTCTATTCGTGAGGAAGATATTCTCGATATACAGCCAATTTCTGTGGCAAAGCCTGATCAGCAACAATCTGTACAAGAAACTTAACCCCCCTTCTTTGTCACTGTTCCACAATCACCGGAACAGGTTTCCGCTGAAGCTCCAAAAATGGAGGTACTTCCTTCATGTGAATCTGCTCCTATGTCCTCCACCATATCCCATTCCACCAACAGTTGTGCCTTCTCCTCCTTTGGCTACTGTTCCCTCTATGACCTCCCCGATCACCAAGAATAGGAAGTTACCAACTTACAAACCCAAAGGGAATGCTGTCAAATCCTCACCCCCCAAGAAGGTAAGAAGATCCCACAGGGTTAGAAAATTGTCTGATGTAGACAAAGCTAAGAACCAGTAGTTGCTGGCAAACCATCAACTGTTATTGCTCTAGAGGATGAAGAAGAGGAGGAGGAACCCCAATTCAAATTGGTTAGAAGGCCTAGGGCACAAAAAGATATGCACTCTCAAGCTGACAAAGAAGAGGAGCTATTAGCCAATTTACTGATGGAACTGAAAGGGAAAAAGAAGGCTACATAATCTGAGCCTGTTCAAGCTGAGGAGGAAGTGAAATCTAGTGAAGAAAGTGATGATACTGCAGAGGATGAGAATTTCAAGCTTGGACCTGACGAGCTTGAACAAGAAAAAGAAGACCAAGTTGTGGAACAACAAGCAGCTAGGGAGACAGTTGCTGAAAATGAAAGGGAGCCCTCTCCCACAAAGGATGTGCCTTCAGATGTGCCCACATCCAAGCGCACATCCTTAAGACTGACATCAAAAAAGGGTATTCCTATATCACTCTCCTCTTCTACTGCTTTGACCCCTGTATCATCTAGATTTTTTTATCTCTAGATGCCTCTGAAAGGCATGAGCAAATAGTGAATACAGTCTTGATTAGAGAGATAAAGAGAGATAGGAAGTCTTTTGCTAGGCTGGGTCTGAGTAAATTCTTTGAGGATAGAGGTCTGTGAATGTTGATCACCTAAATACCTTCTTTCCAAAAGTTGTGCATGAATTCTATGCCAACTTATCTAAAGGCTTGAACAATCCTGCTTCCCTCATATTTCTAACTTTGTATGTGAGAGGGAAGTTCATTCCTTTTCCCCCCTCTGTCATAAATACCTTTCTAGGGCTAGATGAGGTTTCTGATGGAGAATGTGAGGTCTCTGAGGATGAGATAGTATCTACCCTTACTCATGGAAAGCTTACAGAGTGGCCCTCAAAACCTAAGGATCTAGGAAGTGGCTCTCTCATCTCTTTTTATTGCTTTCTCCACCTTATCAAAACAGCCAATCTTTGCCCCTCAAACAACAAAACCTCTGTCACTAGGATCCATGCTGACTTGTTTTATAGGATGGATGTCAAGAAAACCATAAACTTTGGGAAATTTATTTTTAGAAAAAATTATGGGTATTGTCAGTCCCTCTCAAAGAAATGGTCACTTCCTTATCCCTCCCTCATCTCTCAAATCCTAGTTGCTCAAGGGGTTAAAATAAAAATAGGTGAAGCTAGAATAAGTGAGTTTGAACTGATAAAGGAAACCAAAACCCTCCTAGATCCAAAGCAGAGATTTATTGATCTGCCATTAGGGGCTAAACCTGAAGATGTGAGTAAGGATGTGACCACATCTAGTCACACATCTGCAGTTTCTTTTGATGCTCAAATGGAATCCATAGATGAAGAAATTGATGCAGCTGAAGCCCACTCTACAGCTCTCAAAGCTCAATTTCTTGCCTCCCAGACTCATGTAAAGAATTTTTAGACTTTGAAGATGGATCTCCAGAAATGAAATACTACACTTTCTAGTAAAAAAGGGAGAGAAGAAGACAAAGAAGAGGATGATGCTGATGCTATTTATGCTGCTGGTGATAATACAACTGGATGGAGAAGTTGGGAAGATGCTTAAATTCGGGGGAGTTTATTTTTGTTCTTGCTGTGATGAATTACACTCTTAAACTGTTTTCTGTTTTTGGTTATTTGTTAGTTTTTGATTTGGATTGTAATCTCCTAAAAACATTTGCTGGATGTTGCTTTATCTTAGTTTGTTGAACTGCAAGTTTTTGTAATGACTAATGTCTATACAGTTTTTGTGTGAATGTGTTTACACATCCTCACACACATCCATTTCAAGGGGAGATTTGATATTTGATAATCTTGGTTATTTGAACCATAAATTGCTAAATCTTTGTTTTGACCATAAAGTCCAAAATAGGGGGAGATTGAAAGAGTGATATTTTAGGGAATATTTATTTCCCTAATTCAAATCATATTGGTATACTTGGTAAGAGAATTTTATGACTTTTTTAGCAAAGATTTATTTTCCTATTTGGAAAAGGACATTGTTAATATGTAAATATCCTTTATTTATGTAAATATATTTAGACTGCGACTAACCTTCTAATAAATCTCTTTCCTTGTGAGTGTTAATCTTATGTTTTCTTGTAGAAGTTGGATTGCATAAAATAAGGAAGAGTTGAATTGATTGAAAGACTTCTCAAAAGTGCATATAAATACAAGACCTTGGCACATTCAGAAGACACGGGTTTTTAGAAAATTCTTTGGAAGACAATTCCTTTTGTCATTCACAAATTCCATAGTTAATTTTAGGTTGTGAGTAAGGTTGTGACTTACATCCGAACTCACATCTATGTTTCTTTCAAGTTCTTTGTTCTAATTCTGTTTAGAATATGTTCTCATTGAAAAAAGGAAGAGTGTTCTTGGTTTAGAAGTTGGTTAGAACTTGTTTTAGTATTTTAATCTTTTTGTTTTTCACTTATTCGTGTTTTTGTTTCGTAAAACAGTTTTTAATTCGCTGTTTATTGGTGAATGTGTGGACAATTGTAACTCAAAGATGTACTCATATTCGTGTTCTGTTGTGTTAAACTGATTTACTAGCCACACAATACTTTCAGGTTTGAATACATTCAAAATCCTAGTAATAAAGAGAGCATTGTAGATTTGGTTGGAGGGGAGGGTGATTCGAGAAGTCCCCGGAGATGGTAGGGGATGGGTGGCCGGAGATTAACGAATAGAGAGAAAGTGATCACAATTTGGGAATATGGTAACATTGGGGCGGAGGTGAGAGAGCGAGGCTATATATAACGGTTTGGGATGGTGGTGGTGGTGGGTAGGTTTTTCATTTAGAATTATACAAATAATGTACGATTAAGTAAAGAATATTTATTAAAAATATTGACAAGTTAAATGTGACATTAAATAAATACCGGAAAAAGGAGTTATGTAATTAAAACCTTCTATTCTACGGGAGGCCTTTTCCTTTTCCTACCTAGTGCACAATGGCAATCTATAGGGCCAAACAATTAAGACCAGCCCAATGATTCCTATTTTTTTGCAACCATAAAAAGGAAGCCCATTATATGAATGTGTAAACCCATTGATAGGCCATAAACTCTTTAATTTAGGAAAATCGAAAAATATACATTTCCTGTTTGGGTTCTTCTAATGGTAGACGGTAATATCCTCAAATTTTGAACTTTAAGATTAATTGTGGTTTCCATATTTTGTCATATATGAAAATAAATACTCCCTCCGTCCCCTAATAACATACACATTTTTCCATTTAGGGCGTTCCATAATAACTTACCCCTTTTTTTAAATGGCTTAAAATCTTTACTATTTCATTCACTCATTTTCTCTCCTATTTTTCCTTTATACTCACAACACTAATCAACTTGAGTTGGTCTTATAAAAAACTAGTTTTTTCTTAAGATAAGGAAAAACGTGTTTTCAAAATAAACGGTGGCAATTTTGTAATTATTGACAACCATGTTCAAAATAAACGGTGGTATTTTCGTAATTAATGGTTCCCCCGTTTATGCCAGTGCCTGTTTAACAAACTGCCAGTGTGACAAAGTGCCAGTGCATATGTAACAAAGTGCCAGCGAAAAAGTGAGTCCAGGTTTAACAAAGTGCCGGTGTAAGCGGTACGGCACTTTGTTAAACTGAAACTGACACTTTTTACACGGGCACTTTTAAATACATGAACTGGCACTCTTCACACTGGCACTCTGTTACACTAACACTGGCACTTTGTTACACTAATATTTTTGCTGGCTCTCAAAAATACAAGCACTGCATTCAAAAATACATGGACTGACATTTGAAAACACATTTACTGGCACTCAAAAATGCATATACTGGCACTCAAAAATACTGATAATTATTTTTGCTGATATTCAAAAAAACATGAACTGGCATTCAAAAAAACATGGACTGACATTCAAAATTACAAGAACTGGCATTCAAAAAATACATTGACACTCAGTTACACACTTACTGGCACTCTATTATACACTAACTGACACTCCAAAATACATGGACTGGCACTCCAAAACACATACACTGGCATCTAATTACCCAGTCCACCAATACATCAAATTCTCAAACTGGTACTCAAATACTTATAAACTGGTATTCAACAACATATAATCTGGCACTTAAAAACTAATGCACTGGCATAGCATAGAAACAAAATCTGTCAGATCTGCTGGAAGTCCACAATTATCACAAATCAACTTCACACTGTGTGTTTGTAAGTTGATGTGTGAACTTGGTGTTATCTTCTGATTTTTGAACTAATTTGGAGTGTTTATTAATCATATACAAGAGAGGGATTTCAGCAGTCATGTCGTCGGGGATGCGTGGCGGCAGCGGTGGTGGAGTTGCCGTTGTTGATCCCAGCAATCTGCATTTGAAGAAGGAGCTTACACAAATCAGGAAGGCGTCACGTGCTTTACGAGATCCTGGTACTACTTCTTCCTGGCGTTCGCCGCTTAGTTCTACTAGATCCACCGCCGTTGTTGCTGCGGCCGCGGCTAGTTCATCCCCCTCCGTCAACTATTATTATCATTACTTTAGGAGTAACAGTAATTTACCTTTTGACGAAGGTTAGGTTAGGGAGGAGATCGGCCGGCAATGGAGGGAGCGGTTGCTGCGTATAGAGAGAGAGACTCCGTTTCGTAAGGAAAAACACGTTTTTTCATAAGCTTAGAAAAAACGCGTTTTTTATAAGTTTTTGGCAATCAACTTTACTATTCTCTCCCCTCATTCTCTCTCCTATTTTACTTTTATACTCATAACACTTTCTTCATTACCCACTTTCCTTAAATCTCACACCAAATAGTAAGTAAATGGGTACAATATTTTGGGCCGGAGGGAGTCTATTAATTTGCCCTGTAATTAAATGGAATCATCGGTAGAAGATTTGGATATGTCATACAAGCAATCCCTTGCTTGCAAGAGCAAATTTAGCAATTAATAAATCAACCATTATGCAGAAGAAATAGTAGTAGGATGGACCAAGTGCTGAACGACTAGTACATTATTGACTCCACACCTAAAGCATATCCTACACACTCCACCGTTGATTTGTCAATATATATAACTATAACTATATAATGACATAAGTGCAAACACTTCATCTATGCTATTTTTCCTGCCTAAACCAGAACCTGGTCTATTTTTATATCCAGAAAATTATTATATGAAATCACCCCTCTAATTTTTTTTTTTAAAATCCAAAACTACCCCTACTCAAGTAATAATTACTGCACAAATAAAATTATTACAATTTAAAAAAAAGTATATATAATTAATTAATTAATACCTCTGCTTTACAATTTACAAGCCAAATTAAATTAAATTCAAATAATATTATACAACAATCCTTTTTTTTACAAATAATCATCTTAAAAATGAATATAAATCAAGGAATTTCGAACAGTCCCAAGGTATATGAACAGTCACTCTTCTGGCTGTTTAAAAGTGCCATTTTGCTTCATTGTGGAAGGTTTACTCATCCTCTTCACCCAGCTTGATATTCAACGGATATAATTGTCCCAATTTCCATCTCCCTCTTCAATGAACTCAAGAAAGGTAGGTTAAATTGGTCCGTGAAGGTTCGTATTTCACGGAAATGGAAGATTACCTTAGAGAACACCATGAAGCTGCCTGCAAGTATTGAATTAATGTTGGTCGACAAAGAGGTATTTGTTTTTTTTTTTTTCCTTTTTTTTTTTCTGAATTTCTTTCTAATTTTTTTCTCTTCTCTTCCTATGGTGCACGTATCCAAGCAACCATTCCCACCTGTTTAATGAAACATTTTGATGACAAACTTGAGAAGCATAATGTTTATGTTCTATCAAACATGTTTGTTGTTGACAACCGTAGCAAGTACAAGATAACAACCCATACCTACAGAATCATTTTCATGGCCGCTAATCTCAATTGGTGACAAAAAGTTTTCAAAAGACTGACTTCCGTTCCGTTCTTCGTTGCTCGACTTGTCCCTCTTCTTGCTAATGTCATCATTTGTATTCTTTGATTCTTTAGAACCACTTCTAGCACATCATAAAGTCTGGGGACACAGCTCTTGTAGTGACTCTAGACTATCTTTCAAGACGATTCAGAACTACTTGATCAGACTCCAACCACTAGGAAGATAATAGAAAGAACGAGAGCAATAATCTAGACAGAATGAGAACATAAGAATGGACTATTGCGCTACCCAACATCCAAGAATAGAAAGCTCTCACAGAATCAAGAATAGAACATTTATTCAATTTGATGCCATTTCCAGAAATTTATGCTCTTGAATGTACTGGAAACTTTGTTTTGATAGGTAAGTTATTCTAAATGATTTCAATATCTCTATACTAATTTCTCATATACTAATAGAATTTTTACTATTACAGATGTTATAGAAAGGGTTGTGGGAAAATGGAGACTAAGGTATCAACATGTGACCAAATTTGTTGAAATAGAGTTGAAAGATATCAGGTTTTTTTATATTTTTTATTTGGTATTCGTCTTATTTACATGCATGAAGCTCACTAACGAAAACATGTCACTCAAAGCATATGTTCATTAAACTAACTACGTACAGACCATTTTTGTATAATTTCTAATCAACTTACACACCTGAAACTCACTAACGAAAACATGTCACCATTCTATTTTTTTTTAAATCCAAAACTACCCCTAACAGTTAACAAAGTAGAGCAGTTTTTTTAGAGTCCATATTTTTTATTTGGTGTTTGTCTTATTTACATACATGAAGCTCACTAACGAAAACATGTTACACAAAACATATGCATTTTGCTAACTACCCCTAACGGTTAACAAAGTAGAACAATTTTTTTAGAGTCCATATACATTTTGCATACTAAATACAAAGCATTTTTGTATAATTTCTATTATTAACTTAGGCATGATATTACTCCAAATATTATCTAATTATTCTTTTAAACTAATTCTTTTTTGGCTTATGTGCTCGAAACCTACCTTATGGTCCTTATACTAACATTAAAAACAATTATGACCCACTTATGCTTGAGTATTCAATTCCATCTCCCCTACAACACACACATAAAAATCAATGAGCATACGATAGTACCTGACAAATGCACCAACAAGAAGAACACATTGACACAATAATTGGGTCCTTCTCTATGGAATCCTGTTACAATTGTAAGACAATACGAATTTTATTGAAAATCATATAATATGTTTCTCTAAAAACTTGAAAAAAAGCATTAGAAAAAGCATTGCCTAGAACCATGAGTTGAGAATGCTTAGCCCTTTTTTAGTTCTAGTGTATGACCCCATCGAGTTATAACCATTCTTGCAGCACAATAAATGAATTAGAATTTGGGAAAAGTCCTAATTCACATATATTTAAGTAAAATAAAATGCTGAGGGCATGTTTACATACTCAGAATGTATTAATTTATTTATGAAACTTGCAGCAAAAACAAGTTATGCTATACACTTTGGGAGGATTATGTGAAGGACATGTTAACTGCCATTGAAACATCAGGTGATGGCTCTTTGGTAGTACTGCTGCAAATGTTTAAGCCAAAATCATATCAAGGTAAGATATTGAAATAAAATAGCATATTTATCTAAAATAATTACTTGATATACTAAACAAGTTTTTAAAATACATGGAAAATAAGTTTCTCGAATGCCTTTTTTGCGAGCAAGATGTATTTTGAAAGCATTATACCAGAAATGGATGAGGTTAAGAGGTAATTGTTAGAAAATGTTATTTTGTACAACATTTACTGACTTAGTTCATAAACATATATTTTACTTTGTTGATTGATCTAGGATGCTAAGCGAAGATTCCTTCCTATCCCAAATAATCAGTGATATGCCTACGAGTTATAATATGAGAAGCATTGACGAACTAAAGAATGGTAATACTGAAGTGAATGATGTAGCTGGCCTAAAAAATTGTGTACAGGTAAAGATAAAAGCTTAAATATCTGAACTTTATTGATAAATTCTGAAATTAACACTAACATTAATCTGATCTTTATTGATAAATTCTGAAATTAACACTAACATTTTCTTTAACTATTTATGAGAGTTTTTATTGGGTCATTGGTCAAATTTCAATAGTTGTTATGGATGGAAGTTGGTATTTTCTTAGTTGTCGTCGA
The DNA here is from genome assembly GCA_022495995.1 of Adenophora triphylla var. japonica. Lineage (NCBI taxonomy): Eukaryota > Viridiplantae > Streptophyta > Magnoliopsida > Asterales > Campanulaceae > Adenophora > Adenophora triphylla. The sequence goes on along the minus strand of JAFEMH010003110.1, from coordinate 260,905 downwards.
TATTTCAAGAAGTTGGCAATTGAAGAAATGGACTTTTCTTTTAAGCAGTGTAAAGGGGTGAGACAAATCCTATGCCAAGGTACAAAGTCAAGGTTTCGGTAATTTCAGGGAATGAAATGATCAATTTTATGTTATGGGACAATACATGCGAAAGTATTCTTGATAAAACCGCAATGCAATTGAAAGAACAAAATGTGAAGGTATTAACTTAGTACAATTTTCTGGTTATTTACGAGTCACTTTTATTACTCTTAATAGTATATATTGAATTGTTTTTATCATTTCATTACTTGGTTTGTTTATAAGTATCAACTGATGTAAAAAGAAAAGAGGATCTTTCTTTTTGTCCCGAAGAGATTATGGGGTTGGAAGGTGAACATACGCCCCGTCCGCATGCAAATGCATGGGAAGTTTGAAAATGAGTTTAGAAAATGAGACGGAACATACGAGCGCGATTAAAAAGAAACAAGAGAGTTGCCACTCCATTTTTAAAAGGAAAACTTCAAAAAACCTTTTGCAAAGAGAAATATGGGTTCGGGGGTCAGGTTACATTCTGGGAAGAACTAAGAGTTCACCCAAAACGCCTCATAACGAGTCTTTCTATTCTAACATCCATTAAATTCAACAAGTGTGTGCCATGTGTGAGACAAGAGATATAAAATGCTTTTATATTAATAATATGAAATAAATACAACTTGTGAACCACTTTGAGCGGGGGGCCACATCCCGAGATACAAGATGACGCAGCACGGAAGCCGGATAAATTTCGTGATTAGCACACTAATCACAAGAACTCTTCAAGCGAAGAATCCTCAAACGCGAAGAACTGGAATCCACCAGAAAAGAGAAGAAATTCTCTGAAATTTAATTAATCCAAAAAAACTGCTGTAAACAATTACTAGAGTTTGTTTAAATAGTTCCAAAACCCTAAGCAACAATTAAGAAAACAAAGGACTAAAATGCCCACCCAAGTCTGAAACGCATACTTCAGCAATTGTAATTAAAACGTAAATAAGGAATCAATCAACGACGCAACGTAAATACGGAATCAATCAACGACGCGAGGCGCCCGCCTGGGAGGCCGAATCTTCACCATGCGTTGCCTTGGTTTGAGGCGCCCGCATTACCTCCGCCGGGGCGGCCGCCTGGGCTGCCGAAGGAAGCTCCATACTTGGTCCATTTTGAGGCGAGCGCTTGGATGTGGAAGAGGCGTACGCCTCAACAGAAAACAATCCCTCCGTAACATTGGCTTGAGGCGTGCGCTTGGGGAGATATGGGGCGGCCGCCTCATCTCCAGCGTCTCCTGCATCAGTCTCTCCCACCTGCAAAGAACTCGACCCCGAGTTCACATCGGGATAAAGAACTACATCCGCATGATACTCATAGATATCCGCAACGTTGAACGTGTTGGAGATGTTCAAATCATTGGGAAGAGCTACCACGTACGCATTGTCATTGATCTTCCGGGTCACCTTGAAAGGTCCATACTTGCGGGGCTGCAACTTCTTGTACGTACCAACGGGAAAACGCTCCTTCCGCAAGAACACCATAACGTCATCCCCAACTGCGAAAACTTTCACCCGCTTCTTTTTGTCCGCAGCCGTCTTGTTCTTCAACCCCGTAGCCTCGAGCTTAGCCTTGACCGCTTCCTTGACGGCTTGCACTTCCTTAGCCATATTCTCAGCAGCTTGACTCACCCCACGACCTCTAGTTAATGGCACCAAATCAACCACGTGTCTAGGGATAGATGTGTACACCAAAGAAAATGGTGACTTCCCTGTCGCCGAGTGTATAGCACTGTTGTAGGCAAACTCCACTTGTGGTAGTGCAAGATCCCACTGTTTTGGCTTGTTCCCACAAACACTCCTAATCATGTTCCCCAAGGTCCGATTAGTGACCTCCGTCTGTCCGTCCGTCTGTGGATGTGCTGTAGAGCTCCGATTCAGTGAAGTGCCAAACATGCGCCACAAAGTAAGCCAGAAATGGCTCAAAAACTTGGTGTCCCTGTCCGAAGTAATGGACTTAGGAACCCCATGTAGTCTCACAATCTCCCTGAAAAATAGCTTCGCAATGTTGGAGGCATCCGCCGTCTTCTTGCAAGCAATAAAGTGGGACATCTTGGAGAACCGATCAACCACAACAAATACTGAATCCAATCCCCGCTGTGTCCGAGGCAAGCCCAAGACAAAATCCATGAACAAGTCTAGCCAAATATCATCAGGAACAGGTAGAGGTAAATAAAGACCAGTATTTTGAGACTGACCTTTAGAAACCTGGCACACATAACACCTCCGAACAATAGAACTCGCGTCCTTCCTCAGATGAGGCCAGAAATAACGCTCCTCCAAACTCGCAATAGTCTTGTCTCGTCCTAGATGTTCACTAAGGCCTCCGCCATGCAAGTCACGAATCAGCTTCTCCCGCAGGGAAGAAATAGGAATGCACAACCGATCTCCCTTGAACAGAAAACCATCTCGGACATGAAAATCTGTACTAGGGTGCTTGCCCACACACTTCGACCATATCTCCATAAAATCTGCATCCTTCTCGTACAAGTCCTTCAATAAGTCAAAGCCAACAATCTCTTGCGATAAAGTGATCAACAAAGAAGCCCTCCTGCTCAAAGCATCTGCGACCTTGTTCTGAACTCCCGACTTGTGTTGAATAATGAACGGGAACTTCTGCAAGTAACTAACCCAGCGTGCATGCATCTTATTTATCACCTTCTGACTATGCAGGAACTTCAAGGCAAGATGATCGGAAAATAGAACAAACTCCCTCTGAACTAGATAATGCTCCCACTGTCGTAAAGCTCGATAGACTGCATAGAACTCCTGATCATACGTGCTCCACTTCTGACGAGCCTCACTCAACTTCTCACTGAAGAAAGCCACCGGACGCTTTTCTTGTGAGAGAACAGCCCCAATTCCCACGCCACTAGCATCACACTCCACCTGAAAGATCTTGTCAAAATCTGGAAGGGCAAGAACTGGTGCGGTGCATAACTTCTCCTTGATGATGGCAAAACTCTGATCTTGTTCCAAGCCCCACTGAAATTTCCCCTTCTTCAGACACTCGGTAATAGGTGCAGTAATAGTGCTGAAATCGCGCACAAACCTCCTGTAAAATGTAGCCAAGCCATGGAAACTGCGCACCTCTGTGACTGACTGTGGAACCGGCCAATCCCTTATTGCCTTCACCTTTTCCTCATCAACATGAATCCCGTCCTCACCAACAACAAAACCCAGGAAAAGTAACTTGTTGGTGCAGAAGATACACTTCTTAAGGTTGATATACAACTGATTATCTCTCAACACCTGCAACACTTGATTAAGGTGTTCCAAATGCGCAGCTCTATCTCTACTATAAATCAGAATATCATCAAAGTAAACTACTACAAAAGATCCAATAAAAGGTCGGAATACCTGATTCATCAACCTCATGAATGTGCTAGGGGCATTAGACAACCCGAATGGCATGACCAGCCACTCGTAAAGACCATCCTTGCTTTTGAAAGCAGTCTTCCACTCATCCTGCTCGATCCGAATCTGATGATACCCACTGCGCAAATCTAACTTTGTAAAGAATTTAGACCCGGGTAATTCATCAAGCATGTCCTCCAGACGAGGAATAGGAAATCTGTACTTGATGGTGATCTTGTTGATGGCCCGTCTATCAACACACATACGCCACCGATTCCCTTTCTTCGCACAAGAAGGACGTGCACCGCACACGGGCTCATACTCTCTCGATAAAACCCTTCGCAACAAGTCATCAATTTGCTCCCTCGCATCTCGTTCTCCTTAGGGCTCATGCGGTAATGTGGGAGGTTTGGCGTAATAGCTCCCTAATTAAATCAATCTCGATGCCGAATGTCCCTCATAGGAGGGAGCTCATTGGGCAACTCGTCACCAAGTAACTCCCGAAATCCCGATAAAAGCTCGCAATATCCCGTGGCATCCCAATCTCCACACTAACGTAACCCAACAACCCTTTAACCACTATCGGGCAAAAGTACTCGGCCTCTGCAATAGCAGCTTGTTAGCTCCTTTTCATTCTCGTAGGAGCATCACGACCGGCTTCTCTTTCTCCACCGCTTCTCAAAACGTGATACAGGAGCTATAGAAATTTTATGATTATTCCAAGTGAACAACAATACATTATCCCTACCCCGATAAGTAATATCATGGTCAAACCGCCAAGGGCGACCAAGCAAGATATGACACACATCCATACTCGTAACATCACAAATGACCTCTTCCCTATAATGTTTGCCAACGGAAATAGGGACCCTACAAGTTCGGGTTACTCTGAGTTCGAACCTTTATTCACCCACCCCAAACTATAAGGACTATCATGAGGTTCAGCTTGCTAAGCCTAGAAATTCGACCAACTTACGCGAAACAAGATTTTCAAAGGCACCCATTATCAATAATCATATTACATACCTTGTTCTTCATGCAACAGTGTGCACGCATCGATTCTTCCGTTGACCCTCGTCCTTGGAAGAAAGTAACATCTGTTGGAGCACGCATCCAACTCTCTCACCGGACTCCTCTTCCGCAAACTCGGCATCGTCATACTCATTGTCCTCGGGCTCATCATCTTCGTACTCATGCACATCGTAGCTAGCCCTCCGAGTGGGGCAAACATTCGACTCGCGGCCATATCCCCGACAACGATAGCACTTGTCCCCGTTGGCTTGGCGTAAGGATTTGCCGCCTTCGCGCCGGAGCCTTGCTTATCGCGCTACCGCTAGCATTGGTTATACTCTTGGCCTGCGGATCGGGTCTTTATCAACTACCGCCTCCGAACTACCTTTGCCGCGGAAATCTGCGAAAAGGGGTAAAGTTTTTCGCGCTCGATTTCTCTATGAGCTCACCTTCAACGCTAGAGTGGTAGCATCCGTCGAGTCCACGCATGATGCAAACCCATCTTCTCTTGGATCGAACCCTTCAATCCATTGATGTAACGAGCAATCCTCCGATCCTTGGTCTCCTCAATCCTAACCCGCGCAGTATACCTCACGAAATTCCGTCGTGTACTCATCAACCGTTCTCTTACCCCGCACACAATTGAGGTATAATTTGTATAAGGTCCGCTCATAATCTGCAGTAAAAATCGCTCCGAAATTAATCGCTTCATGCGCATCCGTGTTCTGATTGGCCCCTTCCCTTTGTCGTCGCCTCCGCGCAACAAGCTTCTCCCACCAAACCGCAAAGAAGTGCTCTTCAATCTCGATCGCCATCATCTTGACCTCGTTTGTTCGTAGGTACCTCCATAACCTCGAAGAAACGATCAACATCATTCTGCCAATCTAGAAAATCTTCAATTCCCATAGTTCCATAAAATAATGGAATATCCGCCTTAATCTGATAATCTTGGTGATGTCGATTTCCACCCCGTTCCGATTCATCACTGTCAACCTCAACCTCAGACTCAGAATTAGGATCCTCTTCCTCAATATTTTCGCCCCTCCTAGGGCGACGACCCTGTTCAATACCCCTGTCTCTCTCGCCACCACGATTACGATTAGCACGAGCGTTTGGACCTCGTTGAGCAGCCACGAGCGCCTCCAACTGTGTCGACATCGCAGCCATGGCTGTGGTTAAGCGATCGAACTCCTCCCTTGTTACTTGGTCCCCCATATCAAATCAGTGGTGAAAAGACAGGATATGGCCTGCTCTGATACCAACTGACCCAGCACGGAAGCCGGATAAATTTCGTGATTAGCGCACTAATCACAAGAACTCTTCAAGCGAAGAATCCTCAAACGCGAAGAACTGGAATCCACCAGAAAAGAGAAGAAATTCTCTGAAATTGAATTAATCCAAAAAACTGCCGTAAACAATTACTAGAGTTTGTTTAAATAGTTCCAAAACCCTAAGCAACAATTAAGAAAACAAAGGACTAAAATGCCCCCCCCCAAGTCTGAAACGCCTACTTCAGCAATTGTGATTAAAACGTAAATAAGGAATCAATCAACGACGCAACGTAAATACGGAATCAATCAACGACACGAGGCGCCCGCCTGGGTTAGGGCCAGGCGCCCGCCTGGGAGGCCGAATCTTCACCATGCGTTGCCTTGGTTTGAGGCGCCCGCATCACCTCCGCCGGGGCGGCCGCCTGGGCTGCCGAAGGAAGCTCCATACTTGGTCCATTTTGAGGCGAGCGCTTGGATGTGGAAGAGGCGTACGCCTCAACAGAAAACAGTCCCTCCATAACATTGGCTTGAGGCGTGCGCTTGGGGAGATATGGGGCGGCCGCCTCATCTCCAGCGTCTCCTGCATCACAAGATTTAGGAACAGATTACAAATGAGAAGGTAACCTCTGCAAGTGGCTAAGTGTGTCGCGGGACACATGACTTAGTCTGGCTAAGTGTGTCGCGTGACACAGAGAGCCCTATGCAGAGGTTTTACAAACTTTACTTGCAGAAGAAACACGGCAACATTAAGATCAAATTACACCAGACATATATTCCAGAGACCACAGAGATCAATAATCAGCACTCAAGAGAGTATGGATATTGATGATCCACACTCATCTTAGTGAACAAGTAAAACACATCAAAATGATTCAATAACATGCAATAAACATGAAAACGATGAATGATTCACATAACTTAGGACTAGAACAGAGATTTTATAATCAGAACTCTACACTAATTATGAAATTAAGCATGTAGATGCATGAATAAGAAAGGAGAAGAGAGAGAAGGAGAGAGAGAGAGTGTGTCACCTTTGTAGACCACAATTCCTATACCAAGTTAGGTATAGAAATCTTCTTATATCAGCTCCAGAACCAATATCAAACTTAGATCGAATTAGATGTAGATAGTTCTATGTGTGTGTTGTAGATAATTAAGAGAGAGAGCGAGAGAGAGAGAGAGAATTGTGTGTGTGTGAGAGAGAGGAATTGTGTATGTTTTCTGGGGATTACTGTGCGCACGCCCTCATTTTGGCAGAGTAACTCTAATATGTCGAAAAGGGATCTAGAAATGGGAGGAGGAGGCTCTATTTTATAGGTGCCTGGGAATGGCATACAGTGTCACCCGACATTTTATGTTCATTTTCCAATGGCACGATATGTCGCACGACTTAACGAGCCACAACTGCTTTTGGCTCCTCGAAAGTCTCGGAATAAATTATAAATGTACCAAAACGCCCCTAGTGCATTTTTATTGTATAAAAGGCATTGTACGGGTCGCGAGTTGGATTGGGGTACTCACAGATGGGCAGCAATATTCAAGGTTACTGTTAAACAAAAAAATCTAAATGTTGAGGAGAAACATTACTCTGTAGGAAAAGTTTGTGATGATAAATAAATTGTTGAGAAGTATATGCACCCTAATTGTTTCATCAAAAGGCATGATATTTTGAAGGTATTAAAAGAAGCTGGGTTATTGAGGTATTTGGTTTTTATTGTATTAAATGTTTAGTTAAATTCATTTTCTTGCAAATTTTTTTTTTTAAAAATCATTTTTTATGTCCCAGATAAGTGATTCAGTAAGGGATAATGATGACAAGTGTCCTAACAACGCTGGGATAAAAAGACGGGCTGGTATAATAGTCGATACTGCTACCAGCAACTTGTTTCATGATTTTGGTTCTGCAACAAAAAATAAACTCAAGAACTAGGCCATCAAGATTGAGAAAGTCTGATTTCCTAGAATTCTGCTTTTGTTAACTGTTTGAATTTCTTAATTACCCTTTTTTTATTTTATGAACTTAAATGCTTTTTTTATGTCTTTAATTATATTTCCAGTAACATTTGTTTTTTTTTTTTGTTATGAAATGCCGTTTGTTTTGAACTTTCTAATGGTCTAAGAAAATTTTATTTTTGATAACAATTAATCTGTATATAAACAAACTAATTTAAATAGCAAGGAAAATCTCTTTTGGTTTGAAACCTACTATAGTACAAATGTAACAGATAACAAAGTGGGACTTTATATTGTGTAAATAAATTGGGGCAATTACCAATTGGTCCCTAATTCTAAAGAATTCAACCAACTAATCCATGGAATATGGGAATCTACCATCAGGTCCTTCCATTGTAAATGGACACACATGCCCTTGATAGATTTGACAAAATTACATAAATGGCACCGCTTAAGTGACGTGGACGCATGTGGTGCATTCCCCATCTCCCCCTCTGCACTTTCTTTCTCTCTCTTCCTTTTTTTTTCCCTCAAAACTTTAAAATCAAATATCTTAAGATCTAGAAATTAAAAAAAAAATCTGAAACCACCGGTGTGTTCGTATCGTCAATACGAATCAAACTAGTAGCATCAACATATAATCTGGAGCAATTTTCAGAAGTTCACAATTTTTACAAAGTTTACAGTTGTTTTTGTTAAGTTCACAACTATTTTTTACATTTGTTCTAAAAACAATTAAAATAAGTTTACAGTTGTTTAAGCTAAATTCATAATTTATGCATGAAAATGACTATTATTTACTTAATTCACAGATTTTTTAGTTAAGTTCACAGTTGTTTTAGTTAAGTTCATAGTTGTTTTTAGTCTTTTATAGCCTTTATTTTTGTAATTTTATGAGATTATTTGACCTATTTGTTAAGTTCACTGTTGTTTTTTATTAAGTTCACAGTTGTTTTAGTCCTTTATGGCCTCTATTTTTGAAATTTTATGAGATTATTTGACATATTTGTTATGTTCACAGTTGTTTTTACTTAAGTTCACTGTTGTTTTTTGTTAAGTTCACAATTGTTTTAGTACTTTATGGCCTCTATTTTTGCAATTTTATGAGATTATTTGATCTATTTGTTAAGTTCACTGTTGTTTTAGTCCTTTATGGCCTCTATTTTTGCAATTTTATGAGATTATTTGACATATTTGTTAAGTTCACAGTTGTTTTTAATTAAGTTCAAAGTTGTTTTAGTTAAGTTCATAGTTGTTTTCAGAATTTTATAGTCTTTATTTTTGCAATTTTATAAGATTGTTTGACCTATTTGTTAAGTTCACTGTTATTTTTTGTTAAGTTCACAGTTGTTTTAGTCCTTTATGACTCTATTTTTGCAATTTTATGAAATTATTTGACATATTTGTTATGTTCAGAGTTGTTTTTACTCAAGTTTACGGTTGTCTTTTGTTAAGTTCACAGTTGTTTTAATCCTTTATGACCTCTATTTTTGCAATTTTATGAGATTATTTGACATATTTGTTATGTTCACAATTGTTTTTACTTAAGTTCACTTGTAACTTTTTACTCATTTTCTAATATTTTCTTAATGAGTTTGTAAACTCTTGATATCTTGATGTGAGACGGATGGAGAAATAATTAAATTTTATAAATAAATTTCAATCGAATTGAGTTGCATAAGAATTATAATAAGAATATTGTGAGATATAACTGCAACACTAGGAGAGGTACAACTGATATTACCAATGAATAATCAACCGTCGGGATGAGCTTCCGGAGTGGGTTATTAATTCTACCCAATCACCCCCCATTACAACCACAAGTTTCATGTCAACTACAAACAATTTTACAACCATCCAGAGCACAAACATTCCGCTACACGACTAACACCATCCTAAACAGAAGATATAATATGGAAGTAGTATTGCTGCCTCGACGTATTTGTGCTTGCATCAATCTAAGCTCAATTTTATCAATCAATCTTATGCGCTACCCAACACTGATTTTCAGAGTGGTGGGTGTTTTGGTCAAATTTCAACAAGTGTATTTTAATGAGAAGAAAAGTGACTAAAGTGATATAAATCTAGGTACAGTGATTATCGAATTGAATAGAAATGGACACAAGATGTTTGTTGACTAGGGAAAGCCTTTGAACAACTTGTTCGCCGGCATAAAACCCCGGGAGGATTTGGCTCCTACCTTGACCGAAAGTTTACTAAGTGTTCTTGGTGATTACAATGCTAAGAACGTATAAAGAAGGGAGCTTAGGCTAGTGAATCCTGTGTGTGAAAATACAGTGTTTTTTCCCTTTTATATCTCAAATAACGGCTAATTAACAAAAAAGTAAAAATAATCCTAAAATCCCGGGAGTGATGCCGATCTTGGTGAGATTTATCCGCAGTCGTTTGTTGAGAAGAAGATAATGATCCGTTGCTGAAGAAACGTGGTTGAACCAGTCTTCACTTCCTCTCGTCACATTCCCTAAAAAATAGGACTAACGTAACAAAGAATTCAACCTGCGAATAACCAAGATGTAAATAGGACAACTCAAGTTGTTAGTACCAAGTCGTTATAGGCAAGTTGTAAAACATGTTGACTGAAAATGTAGGGCCCAACAATTGCCCCCAAACTTTTTGAATTTTAAAAATGTAGAATAGAAAGAGACAAAAAGATTCAAAAAAGTTTGCCAAATTCGAAAGAAAAGAACGACGGTTTTTAAATGAGAAAAAGGGACGCGATGGGACGGTTTTTAAGTAGTTTCCCAAGACAAAAAGGCATGATCGTTTTAGAGTTCCAACCACCTTCAATCTCCATAAATAAATAGACTCTTGCTCCAACTCTCCCTTTCACCAAATCAAAAACGTAGCTTTCACAGAGGTTTCTCGAAGAAGAACCAGGGAAGACGGTTGGGGCGAGAAATCAAGTAGAGATTTACGGTGAGTTTCTTGTTTTCTCTTCAATTCCATCTCTGATTTCTTGTTTTAAGTTGAAAAATGGGTCGGAAGAAATTAGTCGTGATTGAGAGTGACGAGGGTTTGCCCGAGGGTTTCATAACCCAAAACTTGTTGAAGGAACCTGATAATGAGAAATGTTTGATGCCTAAGGCTAACCTAGAGGTTATTAAGAAGAATCACGCCATGCCCTACGAAACAGTCTTCTTCACTCACTCTGATTTGACTTCCGAATGTTATTCCCCTACTTGGGTATGCTTTCCGGAGTATCCCTTTGTTATAGGCTTAAAATTTCCTTTCCCCGACTTGATCACAAGGTTCTTCTCCTACACTAAACTAAACTATGCCCAACTGATGCCTCAAGGTTGGAGATACTTACAAACCCTAGTTAGATTAGGAGAGAGGGCCGATTTGGTTGTTGGATTAGAAGAATTAGCGTACACTGTGGATTTAAGGGGTTTTGGTCCAGGAAGGTTTGGTTTTAGGGTTAAGAATGGTGAGCCTATTTTGATCTCCAATCATGATCTTGCGGATAGAGGGTGGAGGAATAAGTTTTTCTTTGCAAGGAGGGACACCTTGGGTCACGTGGAGGGTGTTATTTCCAAATGGAGGTTTCAAGGTAGTGAAAATAATTTTTCCTTTTTACGAACGCTTCCTAATACTCTGATAACTAACTACTAAAATTCCCTTTGTAGAAGTTGCTAAGGCATCGAGACTTATTTCCGGGGCAAGAAGGAACGCAAGAAAACGTAAACCAGCTTCTCCAATTGGGTGTATCTGATAGGACCTTCAAGGCTTTTCCTGTTGAGTTCTTCGTTGAGAGGGCAGAGGTTGAAGCTGAAGAAAGTCTACCCCCAAACTTACCTGAGATGTCTACGGGTTTGACTCCTCAAAAATCTTTGTACTTTCGCAAGTCTTTCTAATTATCTCACTTTCCTATCTCCTTGTTGCATCTACACGATCCAAATCCACTGTGAGTGCTACTGACTTGATGGCTGCTGCTAAGGCAAAAAGGATTGCCAAGAAGGAAAGCAAACCTCCAACTCCAATGTCCATGGCCTCTAGTTCTGATCTAAATGCTTCCAAGAAGAAGGAGGAAGCGAAGAAAAGGAAGATGTCAGAAGTTGAGGCTATGGACACGAATGATGATTGTGATACGGCTAAAGCACATAAGAAGCTAAAAGATGCAATAGCATGCTTTGTTGACAAGGTAAGATGAGAAAACTTGAACTTTGCTCTAGATTTTTGATGAGTGCTAATATTTCTTTTACCCAGGTAGCGGATATCATGTGTCCTATTATGGACCAGTTTGATGCTTTGAAGATCAAAGCAGCCAAATACAATTATGAAGCTGAGGACTACAAGAAGCAAGCTACCAAGAATGCCGAGGAGGTCGAGAAGTTGAAGAAAAATCTTGAAGCTGGGAAGAAGGAGTTGGAAGTTGTTAAAAATTTGAAAAAGTGAAGGAAAAGGAAGCCCACGAGAAGGAATTTGATGCCGCAAAAAGGACTTCACGTTTAATGCTACCAAAGTGGTGTTTGAAGCCAGGATCGAACTTATGGAAGAGTACAAGAATGGGCTGACTCCGGATTGGGATGTAGAAGCAGAGAAAAGGTCTTTGGAAGATTTTATTGGTGAGCCGGTAGATGCAGAGGAAGTGAATTCTGCGGCTCTGAAAGCTCTGGTTGAGGATACTGATAGAACCCTGAGTACCCTAGTGGTAGCTCAAAATGGTCAAGGGGGGAATACAACACCGGCGGCAGCAGGCCAAGTTTAAAAACAGTTTAAAACTTTGTTGGGTATTTTGGGTGAACAAAAACAATTTTTGCTTTTATTTTGGTACAACAAATGGGGGGAGTGTCCCCAAAAACAAGGTTTTTTATTTTGTAATGGCTCATAAGAGCCGAGACAATTTATTTGGGGGTACTAGATTGGTCTAGTACTCCAAGCTTTTTTAGGGTTTTAGGGACTGGTTGGCTTACCCAACTTGTCCACTAGTTTGCAAAAAATCTTTTGAAAATACTTAACGGTTTTTTTTTTTTTTTAGCAAAGTATTTTATGTCTTTGAGAGACACTTTGTTTGTTCTTTAGATAACATGTAAATGTTATAAACCGAAGGTAACATGAAAATGTTACAACCAATAGTTCACAACTTGAGTAAGTGTGAAAACGTGCGCCCAGGCGAAGGTGTCAAAACCTTAATTCGTAAGAAAAGATGAATATCTTTTAACCATATGTACCTTTGATCAGAGGTAAATCGTTTGAAGAGATAGAACAAGTATCAGCCGTCCTGGCGTGTGTTGTGGGCATTTTTCAACATGGCGACATCTTCAATTGATCCTGCATATCGAGATGTCATTACACTGTAAGTATTGTTTTAATATTTACTTGTTCAATATTTCCTAATATTCTTATTCCTATTTTTCAGTAATTAAGAGAGGAATGCGGAACAATCTCCAAGCACGTTCAACAGACCTTCAAACGGCTAGGGCGACTTGGTCTCACGGAGGTTGAAGTGATAAACCAAAATGCCGAGATTATAGGAACCATATTGACTCTTTCATATCTACTTGTATTTAAGGGGAAATGGAGACGGAAAAACACATTCATGCTCATACGCACACACTCTACACAAAAAGCTCTTGTAATCCTCTCCATTATCTTCCAAAGTTGTATTTGTGATCATTATAGTGAAACCTTTAAGGTTGGAGACCTAACTCCCGGGGTTTTTTCCAAAGAGGTTGTTTTGGTAGAAAAAACAATAAAGTAGAATCTTAACTAAGTTTAGTGTGTGGATTGAATAATAAGGAGGGAACTGTGGAATTCGATTATATGGAACAAAAGAATGAAAAAGAGAAAATGACAACACGATTTGTTAACGAGGAAAACCTTGGAGGTGATAACCTCTTTGGAAAAAACCCCGGGAGTTAGGTCTCCAACCTTAAAGGTTTCACTATAATGATCAAGAATACAACTTTGGAAGACAATGGAGAGGATTACAAGAGCTTTGTGTGTTGAGTGTGTGCGTATGAGCGTTAGTGTGTTTTTCCGTCTCCATTTCCCCTTAAATACAAGTAGATATGAAAGAGTCAATATGGTTCCTATAATCTCGGCATTTTGGTTTATCACTTCAACCTCCGTTAGACCAAGTCGCCCTAGCCGTTTGAAGGTCTGTTGAACGTGCTTGAAGATTGTTCCGCATTTCTCTCTTAATTACTGAAAGATAAGAATAAAAATATTAGGAAATATTGAACAAGTAAATATTAAAACAATACTTACAGTGTAATGACATCTCGATATGCCGGATCAATTGAAGATGTTACCATGTTGAAAAATGCCCACAACAGTTTGTCCCCAAAAACATTTGACTATGTTGGCAACTGAAGAGGCAAAATGTTTTTCTCTTTTGTATTAATGGTCCAACTGTCGCTCTGTTTGATGGGACGTTTTTGGAAGACGTGGCGTTGAAATGGACGGTTGGGGAGAAGAGTTATTTTTGAAAAGTAATTCTTTCTCTTTTTAATAACTGCTTGGATAAATAAACTTCTCCAAGCTTCTCTTTCACCCCTGTTACGGCGCCGTTCATCTTTCAAGGTAACATTTCTCCACTTTTCATCTTCCTCCATTGTTTATCTTTTTTCTTTTCTTTGTCAATCATGGGTAGGACCAGGTGGTCCTCGACCAAATCTAAGAATGTCCCAACCCCACAAAGCTCCAAAGAAATTAGTCTCGATGATTTCGTTTGCGAAAACCTTCTTGCAAAACCAGACGAAGAGACCTGCTTGTTCAGTGATTCCCAAATAGAGTCCATTAAACGACAATGCTACTTCCCAAATGGTACAATTTTTCATCCTTTTTCCGTAAAGCTTAGGTCTGATTATGTTTCTCGCAAATGGATCTGCGTTTCTTCGAGTATCCCTTTCTTCTAGGGTTTAGCTACCCTTTTCCTTTATTGGTTTCTGAGTTCTTCCAAAAGACCCAACTCGCTTATGCTCAATTGATGCCGATGGCTTGGCGAGTCTTTGCCTTTGTCATTAAAGTGAACCGAGAGAACGGATTAAACCTAGGGCTCCATGAAATTGCATATTCGTACGATCTTCAACTCTTTGGTTCCAAAAGATATCTTTTTAGGAAGAGATCGTAAGAGTTCCCTAATGAGCACCACATCATCTAGTGATAGGGGATGGAAAAATAGATTTTTCTTTGTTGATAGGGCATCTATTGGAGAAGGAAATGGGATTTCAAGCGAGTGGAACAAGGGAGGTACTTAAATTCTTACTTTTGTGACTTCCTTTTCTTGAGACAAACTGAATTGTAATTGTTCTTGCTTTTATGCAGATATTGACTGGGGAGAACTGTTCCCGCCTGTTGAAGACACTCTAACCAAGGTTGAAGAATTTTTCAGGCTTTCTCCAGCACAAAAGATCTCCTAAGGGCTTATTGAGGCATCTTTGACTGTCCCTAAGAACAAAAGGCCTCCACCTCCGTTATTATGTCCACAGTAAGTGTGTTATCCTCTCGCTTAGTTTGTCAAATTGATGCACTATACTTATTGACACCCTTCATATGTCAATGTAGTTTCCAAACCAGCCATCTCAGGATCGGACTTTGACCTCGATGAAATTGAAGCCATGTTTACTGTGCTCTACTGTGAAGATAGAGATGAAGCCTCCGCCCGCCCCTAAGAAGACCCCAACTTTGGATGATAGTGCAGGTATTGGTTCCAGAGTAAAGAAGCGAAAGGCTAGCCAAGAGGAGGTAGTCGAAGTTGAAGATTCCTTTGATGGAATGTCAAGAGGAGATTTTAAGAAAAATGCATGAGCTTTGCGAATGGGGTAAGATACTATTAATTGGATATTTACTAACGCAAAAGTTTTTATAAACATCTATTGATGTTGAGTTATTATTTCTCGATCGTAGGGTATGTGGAGGAGTTGGTGAAAGAAATTGAAATGCTAAAGAAGAAGTCCAAAGCCGACATCGCTTTGGTTAGGAAGGAGAAGATAGCGTTAGAAAACAAGGTGAAGGTACATGAGAAGACCCCGGAGCAACAAAGCAAGTCGTTGGGAGAGCAAGAACAAACAGTGAAGGACTTACCGAATAGTTTGGCTAAGAGTGAGGAGGATCATCAGTAAAGAGATCACAGACGTGAAGAGTTCCCGCAAACCGGCCGCGGCAAAATCAAGCTTTCTCAATGCAAGATAAAAATGATGAAGGAGTATCAAGAAGGGAAGGCCGACACTTGGGATATCGACAGAGATGTGCGCCTATTTGTTTAAGTTGACCGGTGAAGTGATGGATGAGGGCGAGGTGTCGTCAAGCCCGTATGAAGCGGTCGTTAAGGATGCACCAAGAGATGGAGAAGTTAACCCAAATGCAACACCCGCGGCGTAATCCACCTAAAAAGAAGGTAAAACAACTTTGTTCTTGGTATTTTGATGATGTTACTGGGTGGAATCCCTTAAAACAATTTTTATTTTCGTTTGGTTATGTAATGGGTCCATAAGGACCAAAGACAATTTCCTTTATGTGTTGGGTTGGTCCAACACTTTTGCACTTTAAGCTTAGTAGTTTGGATGCTTTTTATGATAACTTTATGGTTTAATGATTTTCAAGCGTGTCAAGGCTTGCTATATTTTGGATAGAATTTTTCTTTGGATGATCCTTTATTATGCTCATAAGGTGACATGATAGTATGTCAAAATGATAGGTACTTAGGATGACATGTATATGTCATAAATCGTAGATACTTAGATGACACGTATATGCCATAAACCGTAGATACTTAGATGACACGTATATGCCATAAACCGTAGATACTTAGATGACACGAATATGCCATAACCATAAGAATAATACTTAAGATCAATCATCTAACTGAGTGGGAATGGGTAAGCTATATGAGTTTACCCATATAGGCCCACCCCACACCTCAATTAGTGAGATAACTTGCGCTCCAGGCGAAGGTGTGGTAACCTAACTTCTTATGAAAGAGGTAATTAACTCTTTAAACCTTAGAAGGGATTGTGTACCTTTACTTGAGAAGAGATGGCCAGTCTCTAACGGAGGAGAAATCATTGTTCTTTGCGTGCATTCGATATGTCCCCATGTAGATGTGTCAATACCTCATAAGATAGAAACACGTTAAAAACGGACGCCAACTAAAGTTGACGTCTCTTCACAAAGTGTATTAGCGACATCTTAACTTGTAAATAATAAAAAAAAGATGCATAGGAGAAAAGAAAGGTTGTAAAGAGTTGAAAGACAATTCATACCTGGAAAGATGAGTTCATGGGAAATCATACTTAAATGTAATACCTTTTGAGATGAATGGCGTTCCAACTTCGCGGTATCATTTGGCCATCCAAGGTTGCAAGGCGATATGCTCCTTTTCCGGCTTGTGCATCTATTAAGTAGGGTCCCTCCCATTTTGGGGTGAGCTTGCCTGCATTGGGCTCCTTGGTATTTTGGAATGCCTTTCGTAGGACTAAGTCTCCTACTTGAAACCTTCTAACCCTTACGTTTTTATTGTAAGATCGGGCTACCCTTTGCTGATACGCTGCCATGCGAACTTTGGCCATGTCCCTTAGCTCGTCCACAATATCCAGGTCATGTATCAAGATGTCTTTATTATTTTCAGATGTCAGTAAGCTGTATCTTGCTGTTGGTACAACAAGGACTTCTGCTGGAATAACAGATTCGCTCCGAATACAAGTGAGTAGGGGTTTGACCAAGAGCATTCTTAGATGTCGTCCCTGCGCACCCATGTGACCATTGGTAACTCTTCCGCCCAACGTCCTTTCTTCCGGTTTAGTCTCTTTTTAAGTTATCGATTATTATTTTGTTGCTAGACTCGCCCGTCCATTGGCTTCGAGGGTGAACAGCGAAGATGTCACCATCTTAACACCCCAAGATGTCGAAATCTTGGGTCCTCTTGCCGATGAATTGAGAGCCGTTGTCACAAATTATCTCCGATGGAATTCGAATCGGCTGAATATGTTCCTTTTGATAAAAGATATCACTTCTTTGTCACGAACTTGCACATATGCCTCACCTCTACCCATTTAGAAAAGTAGTCTGTCATGGCCAAAAGAAATACTCGTCCCCCGGTGCTATGGGAAGTTTTCCTACTATGTCCATTCCCCAAACCATAAAAGGCCATGGTGACAGGATAGGATGTAGCAGTCACTGGCCGGTGTAGGATGTCCCCATGTCGTTGACAGGAATCACATTTCTTTGCGTAGTCAATGGCATCTTTTCTCATTGTAGGCCGAAATAGCCCATTCTAAGAGCTTTAGTATGTAAACTTCGCCCCGTATGATTTCCACAATCTCCTTCGTGCAGCTCCTTGAGAACCCGATGGGCTCTATCCGCCTCTAGACATCTTAAGTAGTGACTGCAAAGCAGATTTTCTAAACAAGAGATTATCAATAAGTACATATTTAGATACTCTTACCCTGAAGGCTCTTGCATTTTTCTCCTCGACTGGGATCGTATCATCTAAGAGATATTTGATAATAGGAGCCGTCCAAGAGGTTGCCGCAGAGAGGCCGCATGTCGGCATCCGTGGCGAACATCTCAAGATGGTCAATTGCCGGGATGTCAACATGTATGATTGGGATACCGGTTTGTGAGAAGCTTTTGAAGGCCGAACCCAAGTTTGCCAGAGCATCTGCTTGAGAATTTTCTTCCCGTGGGATTTGTTCCAAGGAAAATGTTTTAAATTTGGCCGAAATAATTTTTACAATTTCCAAATATGTTGTCATCTTAGCGTTTTTCGCGACGTAGGACCCGTTGTACGATTAACAATTAGTAATGAATCCATGAACACCCGGATATGTTTGACATCTAAGTCTTGGGCTGCGGTTAAACCCGCAATTAGAGCCTCATACTCGCTTCATTGTTGGTAGCCTTGAAACCGCAACCGATAGATTGTGGTATTATGTCCCCTTGTGGCGATTTTAGTACAACTCCAAGACCTGTACCTCTCATGTTAGAAGCACCGTCCGTGTAGAGAGTCCAAATTTTTAGGATGTCATCATCTTGAAGTTGTTGTACTTCCAATTCCACCTCTTGTTGTAGCGTTGGATCGAAATCGCCCACAAAATCGCCAGTGGCTTGGGATTTTATTGCAGCTTCGGGCTCGTACTTGATGTCGTATGTGCTTAATTGTACAGACCATTTCGCCATTCGTCCCGACATCTCTCGGTTTTCTCATGACATTCTTAATAGGATAGTTAGTGCGTATAATAATAGTATGTGTTTCAAAATAGTGCCTTAACTTAATAGAAGCAGTTATCAAAGCTAAAATTAATTTTTGTAAATGAGAATACCTGGTCTCAAAGCATCTAAGAGTGTCTTACTTATATAGTAGATGGGTTGCCGATTACCATCTCGTTCGTCACCAAGATCGCGCTTACAGCCGCCTTCGGACACTCGCTAGGTAGATGTAAAGATGTTCTTCCATCTCGAGGTTTGGCCAATAAGGGAGGTGTCGACAGTAAGTTTTGAGCTCCCGAAAAGCTTCTTCATGTTGTTCCTCCCATTGGAACTTCTTGTTCTTTCTTAAGATGTCGTAGAAAGGTTTGCATCGATCCGAGGATTTGGAAATGAATCTAGTGAGTGCGGCAATTTTTCCCGTCAATCTTTGGACGTCCTTGACAGATTGAGGTGATGACAGTCGAGAATAGCGCGTATTTGTTCCGGGGCGGCTTCAATGCCTCTTTTAGTAACCATATAACCTTAAACTTGCCGGCCTTCATTCCGAAGTTGCATTTAGCCGGATTAAGTTTCATATTGAAACAATCCAAGATGTCAAAAGCTTCGAGAGAGGTTGCTTATGTGATCCTCGGCCTTCTTGGATTTTATTACCATGTCGTCGATGTATACCTCCATTGTGTCCCCAATCCGATCCTTAAACATCTTGTTGACGAGCCTTTGATACGTTGCACCCGCATTTTTTAGTCCAAAAGGCATGGCAATATAACAATAAATACTGTGGGGTTATGAAGGCGGTGTCCTCTTGGTCGATGGTTCCATCTCGAATTTGTTGAAATCCCGAGGACGCGTCCATGAAAGTGAGGAGTTCGTGACCGAAGTGGCATCAACTAATGAATCTATGTGCGGCAAAGGGAAAGGATCTTTTGGGCAGCTTTATTTAAGTCGGTGAAGTCGACGCAAACTCGCCATTTCCCATTTCTCTTCTCTACCACAACCACATTCGCCAACCATCTTGGATAATCGACCTCCCGTATCATGTTGGCTTTGAGTAAGCGCTCTACCTCCTCCTTGATGATCTGATTTCTGGTTTCTGCAAACTTTCTACGTTTCTGGTGCACTGGTTTAAAGCTAGGATCTATGTTAAGTTTGTGAGTGATGACATCTTTGCTAATGCCTGTCATGTCATCATGTTTCCAAGCGAAACTCTTTATTCTGCTTCTTAATAGGTTCACAAGTTTCTCTTCTATATCCGACGGGATGTCGCTGCCAATAAGTACTCGATGTCCGCCTTGGAAGGATCTAACAATACTTCTTTCACATCATCCTCCCTAGCTTCCAGGACTTCGCGTACTTTCCTCGGTAATTGCTATGCTTGTTTTGGAGATATAGACGCCTTCATTGAAGTTTTGTAACATTCCTTAGCCACCTGTTGATCACTGTAAATCTTAGCGACACCCCAAGGTGTTGGAAACTTCACACACTGATGGTAAGTGGAGGGTACGGCCTTCATTCCGTGAATCCACGGTCTTCCAAGAATGACATTGTAAGATGTTGCACAATCAATTACGCGTAACCGCTCCATGGTGTCGAGGCCCTTTGAGTATATTGGAAGCTTTATCTCCCCTACCGCTTTCTTTGACTTCACCACCGAAGCCTACCAAAGATCAAGACTTTTTGACAATCTCCGATTCTCGGGATGTTCATTTCCTTAAGTGTACCCAACATAATAAGATTGACGGAGCCGCCCCCATCTACCGTAATACGTCGTAGACAGGTTGGCGATCCGCAAGGAAATAACTGCACCGTCATGATGGGGTTCCAGCAAGTTATCACGATCACTTTCATCAAAGGTAATTGGATCCGGGTAAGGTGTCGACATCGGGCCGTCTCTCCGGCTTTTCCTCTTGACTCCTTAGCGTGTCGTTTTGCGGCGTAATAGGATGTTCCACATATTTCGAGCCTCCACCGATGAAGTTGATCACCTTTGTTGATGCCGGGAGAAACCGGTCTTTCAGCTTCATGAGGAGCTTCGCATTTTCAAATTCTTCTTCTCGGACCCCAATAACTCCTTAAGATGTCCTTTCGAGAGTAAGTAACTCGATCTCCTTTCTTAACGCGATGCAGTCTTCGCAACGTGTCCAAAGTCTTCATGGTAAGCGCACCATTTTGATTTGTCACGCCATCCCGTGGTTTTGTCCGTTTTCTTTGGCCATCCGGCTTTGTCTCCTAGGTTGCCCATCGCACAAAGTACACCCGAAATGTCAACGTAAAAACAATAATCGAAATGTTAGGCACATTATCACTATCTTCATCCTCACCGTCTACCGAATTAATTTTGCTAGTGTCAATTCTCGGATAAGGATTGGGACGGTTGTTCTGCGATGGGACGATTCAGATTTCCGTCTGGGATGGTCATATGTCGATGTCTTGGATGACGACTTCGATCTTCGCAGCCTCATCTTCCTCCAGCCTTATGAACCTTAATGCTCGCTCCCGACTTCTTCTAGCCGCTTACAAGGAGTCATTACCAAATCTTGATAATATTGTGAATCTTTCTTCAACCCCATTTTGAATGCTTCGTGGCCGTCGACATGTCAAGATTGGGAATTTCTAACACCTCCTTATTGAACCGATGGACATAATCCTTCAGTAGTCTCGTTAGGTCGCCGGGTCACATTGTAGAGATCACTTGTCAACTTTTCAAATTGTCGATCGCATGAGAATTGGTTATAGAACATGTTGATGAGCCGGGCGTATGAACCAATTGAACCCAGGGGTTGCCTAATCAGCCCATTTGAGAGCCGGTCCAGACAAGGTGGATCCAAATCCCCGCATAAGCAGGCCTCCTGCATCAAGCGGGATATGGATTATGTCCATCTTTTCTTCATAGTGTGCAACATGCTCCTCCGGGTCCGTGGTGCCATCGTACAACTTCATAGATGGTACGAAACGCCGGGATGTCGACATTTGCAATTCTGGGACAAACCGGGATTGATTGTAACAGCTTTTGGGTCACCGGTTGAATTGGAGGAGTTACACTGCACGTTCATTATCGCCTCCGAGATCCTGCATCCGTTTAGCTAGCGGGTTTCCGCAAAAGGGTCACCCATAGGAAGACGATTGAAATTATTATTATTGAAAAGATTATTTAGCAAACCGTAATCGTCCGTAGTAGTCGTGACAAGTAGTGTTGTCTATAAATGGAATGAATGGGGTGAATCTGCGGAAGATGGCGTCAATGGGGTGTCCCCGTGTAAAGATGTCGACATCATTAAAGATGTCACGGATGAGTTTGAGGAGGACTCGCCCATTGGAATGAATTCACTCTGAAATGTAGATCCTCCGGTGTTGTCAAAGTTGAGAACCCTTGCACGCAATGGTGATATGTTCTCAAGCCGAGATGCGATGAGCTGTTGATCTTTCTGCATCTTAATCATGGAATTGGTAAACACCTTCGAATTGTTGTCTTGCTGGTCCAACCTTTGATTCAACTCCGGTTAGGATACTCCTGATGTCAAGCATCTCGCATTGGAAGAGGTTGCCCCCTTTTGTGGAGTCTTCGTAGGCCGAGTTGGCCGAGACCCGGCCCGAGGAGGTGGTGGTAACAAGCCGGTTCTACCTCCCGATGTGGGAACAATGGCGGGACCTTTCCGGCGGTGGACACATTGGAGGGTGCAACATAGTGAATTTGGTTAGGAAATGTTTCAAATAACCGATAAACCACGAGGCCCCTCGGTGGGCGCCAAATTGTTTTGGTAGAAAAAACAATAAAGTAGAATCTTAACTAAGTTTAGTGTGTGGATTGAATAATAAGGAGGGAACTGTGGAATTCGATTATATGGAACAAAAGAATGAAAAAGAGAAAATGACAACACGATTTGTTAACGAGGAAAACCTTGGAGGTGATAACCTCTTTGGAAAAAACCCCGGGAGTTAGGTCTCCAACCTTAAAGGTTTCACTATAATGATCAAGAATACAACTTTGAAAGACAATGGAGAGGATTACAAGAGCTTTGTGTGTTGAGTGTGTGCGTATGAGCGTTAGTGTGTTTTTCCGTCTCCATTTCCCCTTAAATACAAGTAGATATGAAAGAGTCAATATGGTTCCTATAATCTCGGCATTTTGGTTTATCACTTCAACCTCCGTTAGACCAAGTCGCCCTAGCCGTTTGAAGGTCTGTTGAACGTGCTTGAAGATTGTTCCGCATTTCTCTCTTAATTACTGAAAGATAAGAATAAAAATATTAGGAAATATTGAACAAGTAAATATTAAAACAATACTTACAGTGTAATGACATCTCGATATGCCGGATCAATTGAAGATGTTGCCATGTTGAAAAATGCCCACAACAGAGGTTATCACCTCCAAGGTTTTCCTCGTTAACAAATCGTAGTGTCATTATCTCTTTTTCATTCTTTTGTTCCATATAATCGAATTCCATAGTTCCCTCCTTATTGTTCAATCCACACACTAAACATAGTTAAGATTCTACTTTATTGTTTTTTCTACCAAAACAATTTGGCGCCCACCGAGGGGCCTCGTGGTTTATCGGTTATTTGAAACATTTCCTAATCAAATTCACTATGTCTGCACCCCCCAATGTGTCCACCGCCGGCAAAGGTCCCGCCGTTGTTCCCACATCAGGAGGTAGAACCAGCTTGTTACCACCAACTCCTCGCACCGGGTCTCGCCTAACTCAACCTACGAAGACTCCACAAAAGGGGGCAACGTCTTCCAATGCAGATGCTGACATCCGGAGTATCTTGACCAGGTTGAATCAAAGGTTGGACCAGCAAGATAACAATTCGAAGGTGTTGACCAATTCCATGATTAAGATGCAGAAAGACCAACAGTGAGCTCATCGCATCTCGGCTTGAGAATATATCACCGCCTGCGTGCAAGGATTCTCAACTTTGACAACACCAGAGGATCTACATTTCAGTAATGAATTCATTCCAATGGGTAGTCCTCCTCCGCCGACATCTTTAATGATGTCGACATCTTTGCCCTGAGACACCCCATCGACGCCATCATCTTCCGCAGGATTCACCCCATTCATTCCATTTATAGACAACACTACTGTCACGACTACTACTGGACGATTCTCGGTTTGCTAAATAATCTTTTCAATAATAATAATTTCAATCGTATTCCTATGGCCGACCCTTTTGCAGAAACCCACTAGCTAAACAGATGCAGGATCTCGTAGAGCCGATAATGAACGTGCTGTGTGTAACTCCTCCAATTCAACCAAAGGACCCAAAACGTTACAATCAATCCCGGTTTGTCCCAAAGAATTGCAAATGTCGACATCCCGAAGCGTTTCAGCGTACCATCTATGAAGTTGTACGACGGCACCACGGACCCAGAGGAGCATGTTGCACACTATCAAGAAAAGATGGACATAATCCATATCCCGCTTCAATACGGAGGCTCGCTTATGCAGGGATTTGGATCCACCTTGTCCGGACCAGCTCTCAAATGGCCGATTAGGCAACCCCAGGTTCAATCGGTTCATACGCCCACTCATCAACATGTTCTATAACCAATTCTCATGCAATGACAATTTGAAAAGTTGACAAGTGATCTCTACAATGTGACCCAGAAATTTAATGAGACTCGAAGGATTATGTCCATCGGTTCAATAAGGAGGTGTTAGAAATTCCCAATCTTGACATGTCGACACTACGTAAGCATTCAAAATGGGGTTGAAGAAAGATTCACAAGATTATCAAGATTTGGTAATGACTCCTTGTAAGCGGCTAGAAGAAGTCAGAGCAGTGGCATTAAGGTTCATAAGACTCGGAGGAAGATGAGCCGCGAAGATCGAAGTCGTCATCCAAGATGTCGACATATGACCATCCCGACTGTAAAGACCGAATCGTCCCATCGCAGAACAACCGTCCCAATCCTTATCCGAGAATTGACACTAGCAAAATTAATTCAAGAGACGGTGAGGATGAAGATAGTGATAATGTGCCTAACATTTCGATTATTGTTTTTCTCGTTGACATTTCGTGTGTACTGTGCAATGGGCAACCTAGGAGACAAAGCCGATGGCCAAAGAAAACGGACAAAACCACAAGATGGCGTGACAAATCAAAATGGTGCGCTTACCATGAAGACTTTGGACACGTTATCAAGACTCCGCATCGCGTTAAGAAAGGAGATCGCTTACTTGCTCTCGAAAGGACATCTTAAGGAGTTGTTGGGATCCGTAAAGAAGAAGGCTGAAAATGCGTAAGCTCCTCATGAAGCCGAAAGGCCGCTTTCTCCCCAAAGCATCAACAAAGGTGATCAACTTCATCGTGGAGGCTCGTAAATATGTGGAACATCCTATTCTCGCCGCAAAACGACACGCTAAGGAGTCAAAAGAGGAAAAGCTGCAGAGACACCCAGATGTCGACACCTTGCCCGGATCCAATTACCTTTGATGAAAGTGATCGTGATAACTTGTTGGAACCCCATCATGACGGTCCGGGTTATTTCCTTGCGTATCGCCAACCGTACAATACGACGTATTCTCGGTAGATGGGGCAGCTCCGTCAATCTTATTATGTTGGGTACCCTTAAGGAAATGAACATCCCGTAATCGGAGATTGTCAAAAAGTCTTGGTCTTTGGTAGGCTTCGGTGGTGAAGTCAAAGAAACGGTGGGGGAGATAAAGCTTCCAATATACTCAAAGGGCCTCAACACAATGGAATGGTTCTGCGTAATTGATTGCGCAACATCTTACAATGTCATTCTTGGAAGACCGTGGATTCACGGAATGAAGGCCGTACCCTCCACTTACCATCATGTGTGAAGTTTCCAACACCTTGGGGTGTCGCTAAGATTTACAAAGTGATCAACAGTGGCCAAGGAATGTTACAAAACTTCAATGAAGGCGTCTACATCTCCAAAACAAGCATAGCAATTACCGAGGAAAGTACGTGAAGTCCCGGAAGCTAGGGAGGATGATGTGAAAGAAGTATTGTTAGATCCTTCCAACCCTGACATCAAAGTACTTATTGGCACCGACATCCCGTCGATATAGAAGAGAAGCTTGTGAACCTATTAAGAAGCGTAATAAAGAGTTTCGCTTGGAAACATGATGACATGACAGTGCATTAGCAAAGATGTCATCACTCACAAACTTAACGTAGATCCTAGCTTTAAACCAAAGGCACCGTAAACGTAGAAAGTTTGCGTAAAACCGTAAATCGATCATCAAGGAGGAGGTAGAGCGCTTACTCAAAGCCAACATGATACGGGAGGTCGATTATCCAAGATGGTTGGCGAATGTGGTTGTGGTAGAGAAGAGAAACGGGAAATGGCG
This sequence comes from Adenophora triphylla var. japonica, assembly GCA_022495995.1. NCBI lineage: Eukaryota > Viridiplantae > Streptophyta > Magnoliopsida > Asterales > Campanulaceae > Adenophora > Adenophora triphylla. Next base: position 234,754 of record JAFEMH010003110.1, on the reverse strand, counting down.
AGTTTGCGTCGACTTCACCGACTTAAATAAAGCCTCGCCCAAAAGATCCTTTCCCTTTGCCGCACATAGATTCATTAGTTGATGCCACCTCGTGTCACGAACTCCTCACTTTCATGGACGCGTCCTCGTGATTTCAACAAATTCGATGGAACCATCTCGACCAAGAGGACACTCGCCTTCATAACCCCCACAGTATTTATTGTTATATTGTCATGCCTTTTGGACTAAAAAATGCAGGTGCAACGTATCAAAGGCTCGTCAACAAGATGTTTAAGGATCAGATTGGGGACACAATGGAGGTATACATCGACGACATGGTAGTAAAATCCAAGAAGGCCGAGGATCACATAAGCAACCTCTCTCAAGCTTTTGACATCTTGGATTGTTTCAATATGAAACTTAATCCAGCCTAAATGCAACTTCGAAATGAAGGCCGGCAAGTTTCCGGGTTATATGGTTACTAAAAGAGGCATTGAAGCCACCCTGCAACAAATACGCGCTATTCTCAACTCCGTCATCACCTCAATCTGTCAAGGACGTCCAAAGATTGACAGAAAATTGCCGCACTCACTAGATTCATTTCAAAATCCTCAGTATCGATGCAAACCTTTCTACGACATCTTAAGAAAGAACAAGAAGTTCCAATGGGAGGAACAACATGAAGAAGCTTTTCAGAGCTCAAAACTTACCTCGTCGACACCTCCCTTATTGGCCAAACCTCGATGGAAGAACATCTTTACATCTACCTAGCAAGGTCCGAAGGCGCTCGTAAGCGCAGCCTTGGTGACGTAACGAGATGGTAATCAAAGAACCCATCTACTATATAAGTAAGACACTCTTAGATGCCGAGACCAGTATTCTCATTTACAAAAATTAATTTTAGCTTTGATAATCGCTTCTATTAAATTAAGGCACTATTTTGAAACACATACTATTATTGTACGCACTAACTATCCTATTAAGAATGTCATGAGAAAACCAGAGATGTCAGTCGAATGGCGAAATGGTCTGTACAATTAAGCACATACGACATCAAGTACGAGCCCGTAACCGCAATAAAATCCCAAGCCCCGGGCCGATTTTGTGGCCGATTTCACCAACCCTACAACAAGAGGTGGAATTGGAAGTACAAAGCAACTTCAAGATGATGACATCCTAAAAATTTGGACTCTCTACACGGACGGTGCTTCCAACATGAGAGGTACAGGTCTTGAGTTGTACTAAAATCGCCACAAGGGGACATAATACCACAATCTATCACCAGCTTCAAGGCTACCAACAATGAAGCGAGTATGAGGCTCTAATTGGTGTTTAATCAGCCCAAGACTTAGATGTCAAGCATATCCGGGTGTTCATGGATTCATTACTAATTGTTAATCGCACAACGGGTCCTACGTCGCGAAGAACGCTAAGATGACAACATATTTGGAAATTGTAAAAATTATTTCGCCAAATTCAAAACATTTTCCTTGGAACAAATCCCACGGAAGAAAATTCTCGCGTATGCTCGCAAACTTGGGTTCAAATTTCTTCAAAAGCTTCTCACAAACCAAGATCCCAATCATACATGTTGACGTCCCAAAGAATTGACCATCTTGAGATGTTCGCCCGGATGCCGACATACTTGCCTCTCCCGCAAAGAACCTCGGGACAGCTCCTATTATCAAATATCTCTTAGATGATACGATCCCGCCGAGGAGAAAATGCAAGAGCCTTCAGTGGTAAAGAGTATCTAAATATTTACTTATTGATAATCTCTTGTTTAGAAAATCGCCGCAGTCACTACTTAAGATGTCTAGAGTGCAGTATAGAGCCCATCAGTTCTCAAGGAGCCGCACGAAGGAGATTGTGGAAATCATACCGGGGCAGAAGTTTACATACTAAAGCTCTTAGAATGGGCTATTTCTGGCCTACAATGAGAAAAGATGCCGTTGACTACGCAAAGAAATGTGATTCCCGTCAACGACATGGGGACATCCTCGCACCACCACCGAACCGCTACATCCTATCCCGTCACCATGGCCTTTTATGGTTTGGGAATGGACATAGTAGGAAAACTTCCCATAGCACCAGGGGGACGAGTATTTCTTTTGGCCATGACAGACTACTTTTCTAAATGGGTAGAGGCCGAGGCATATGTGCAAGTTCGTGACAAAGAAGTGATATCTTTTATCAAAAGGAACATATTCACCGATTCGGAATTCCATCGTAGATAATTTGTGACAACGGCTCTCAATTCATCAAGAAGAGGACCCAAGATTTCTTGACATCTTGGGGTGTTAAGATGGTGACATCTTCGCCTCGTTCACCCTCAAGCCAATGGACAGCAGAGTCTAGCAACAAAATAATAATCAAAGAACTTAAAAAGAGACTAAACCGTAAGAAAGGACGTTGGGCGTAAGAGTTACCAATGGTCCTATGGGCCGACAGACGACATCTAAGAATGCTACCGGTCAAACCCCTATTCACTTGTATTTGGAACCGAATCTGTTATTCCACAGAAGTCCTTGTACCAACGGCAAGATACAGCTTACCGACATCCGAACATAATAAAGACATCTTGATACATGACCCGGATACCGTGGACGAGCTAAGGGACATGGCCAAAGTTCGCATGGCAAGATATCAAGAAAGGGTAGCCCGATCTTACAATAAAAACGTAAGGGTTAGAAGGTTTCAAGTAGGAGACTTAGTCCTACGAAAGGCATTCCAAAATACCAAGGAGCCCAATGCAGCAAGCTCGCCCCAAAATGGGAGGGACTCTACTTAATAGATGCACAAGCCGGAAAAGGAGCATATCGCCTTGCAACCTTGGATGGCCCAATGATACCGCGAAGTTGGAACGCCATTCATCTCAAAAGGTATTACATTTAAATATGATTTCCCATGAACTCATCTTTCCGTGTATGAATCGTATTTTAATTCTTTACAACCTTTCTTTTCTCCTATGCATCTTTTTTATTATTTACAAGTTAAGATGTCGCTAATATACTTTGTGGAGAGACGTCAACCTTAGTTGGCGTCCGTTTTTAACGTGTTTCTATCTTATGAGGTATTGACACATTTACATGGGGACATATCGAATGCACGCAAGGAACAACAATTTCTCCTCCGTTAGAGACTGGCCATCTCTTCTCAAGTAAAGGTACACAATCCCTTCTAAGGTTTAAAGAGTTAATTACCTCTTTCTTAAGAAGTTAGGTTACCACACCTTCACCTGGAGCGCAAGTTATCTCACTAATTGAGGTGTGAGGTGGGCCTATATGGGTAAACTCATATAGCTTACCCATTCCCACTCGCTAGATGATTGATCTTAAGTATTATTCTTATGGTTATGGCATATTCGTGTCATCTAAGTATCTACTGTTTATGGCATATACGTGTCATCTAAGTATCTACGGTTTATGACGTATACATGTCATCCTAAGTACCTATCATTTCGACATACTATCATGTCACCATATGTGCAAAACATACAAAAAATTATCCAAAAGAAACAAGCCTTGACGTGCTTGAAAACTATTAAACCATAACTAAACTAAAGCAACCATAAAGTATCCGAACTACCAACAAGAACGTGCACAAGTGTTGGACCAACCCAACACATAAAAGATTGTCTTTAGTCCTTATGGACCCATTACAAACCAAATAAAAATAAAAATTGTCTTAAGGGATTCCACCCCAAGAAACATCAACAAAATACCAAGAACCAAGTTGTTTTACCTTCTTTTTGTTTAGGTGGCTTCGCCGCAGTGTGTTGCATCCGGTGTCACTTCTCCAACCGCCGGTGCATCCTCGACAATCATTTCATACGGACTTGACGACACCTCGCCCTCGTCCGTCACCTCACTGTCAACTTGAACAGATAGGCACATTCCCTATTGATATCCCAAGCACCAGCCTTCCCTTCCCGATATTCCTTCATCATCTTCACCTTGCATTGAGAGACGCCTTCGCTGCAGCCTAGTTTGCAAGAATTCCTCACTTCGCTATCTCCTTGTTGTGGTCATCCTCACTTTTCGCCGACTATTCAATAAGTCCTTCACCGTCCGTTCTTGTTCTCCCACCGACTTGCTTAATTGCTCTATAGTCTTCTCATATTCCTTCACCTTATTATCTCGATGCCAACTTCTCCTTCCCCGACCAAAGCGATGTCGGCTTTGGACTTCTTCTTTACCATTTCAACTTCTTTTGCCAATTCCTCCACGTACCCTACAAGCCGAAAGATGACATCTTGATATTACTAAATGTTATAACAACCTTTGAAACTATTCAATATCCAATTGATGGTGTCTTACCCCGATCGCCTGTGCTCATGAATTTCTTCTTGAAATCTCCCGCCGACATTCCATCAAAGGAGTCTCCAACCTCGATCACTTCCTCTTGGCTAGCTTTTCTCTTCCTCACCCTAGAGCCAATACCAATGCTTTCATCAGAAATGTGACTCTTCTTAGGAGCAGGTGGAGGTTTCTTTTCAATCTTGACAACGGGTTCGTAGAGCAAGGCCTCAATATCCTCCAGGCCAAAGTCAGACCCTTAAACTACCGGTTTGGAGACTGCATGGACATAGAGATATTGTCAATAACGAATAACACATCAAATTGATGACGCTTATCAAAGGTAACAAGATACCAAGCTTACCAAAGTGGACATAATTACGTAAGTAGAAGCCTTTATATCCTCTCGGAATAGTCGACGAAGCTTCCAACAAACCTTTGGGAGACCTCTTATCGAGAGGGAGACCGAAAACTCTTCGATCTTGGCTAGAGTGTCTTTGGCAGGTGGAAACAATTCTCCCCAATCAATATCTACATAAAAGCAAGAACAATTACAATTCAGCTTTGTCTCAAGAACAGAAGTCACAAGAGTAAGAATTTAAGTACCTCCCTTGTTCCATTGCTTCGATATCTCATCCTTTTCTCCAATCGACGTCCTATCAACAAAGAAAAATCTATTCTTCCATCCCCTATCACCGGAGGATGTGGTGCTCATCAAAGGATTTCTACCTGATTTCTTTCTAAAAAGGTACCTTTTGGAACCAAAAAGTTGAAGATCATAGGAATAGGCAATTTCGGGAAGCCCTAGGTTTAGTCCGTTTTCCCGGTTTACTTTGAGGACAAAAGCAAAACTCGCCAGGCCATTGGGCATAAGTTGAGCATAAGCCGCCTGAGTTTTTCGAAAGAACTCAAGAACCAACAAAGTGGAAAAGGGTAACTAAACCCTCAGAAGGAAGGGATATTCGAAGAAACAGATCCATTTGAGGGAAATATGGTCGACCTAAGTTTTATGGAAAAGGGATGAAAAATTGCACCACTTGAGAAGCAACATTGTTGTTTTATGGACTCTATTTGAGAATCGTTGAACAAACAAGTTTCTTCACTGGTTTAGTGAGAAGATTTCCGCAAACAAAATCGTCGAGATTAATCTCTACGGGACCTTGTGGGGATGACGCTTTCTTGGGTTTGGGCCTTGAGACAACCTAGTTTTACCCATGGTTGACAAAGCAAAAAGAGAAAAATAAACAAAGGAAAAAGGTGAGAGACGGAGGAATTTTACCTTGGAGACGAACGGCGCCGTGGGCCAACGGAGGTGAAAAGAAGCTTTGAGAAGATTAATTTATCCTCTCAAGCGGTTAATAAAAAGAAAAAGAATTCCTTTTCAAAAATAACTCTTCTCCCCAACCGTCCATTTCAACGCCACGTCTTCCAAAACGTCCCATCAAGCAGCGGACGGTTGGACCATTAATTCAAAAGAAAAACATTTTGCCTCTTCGCCTGCCAACATAGTCAAATGTTTTTGGGGACAAATTGTTGTGGGCATTTTTCAACATGGCGACATCTTCAATTGATCCTGCATATCGAGATGTCATTACACTGTAAGTATTGTTTTAATATTTACTTGTTCAATATTTCCTAATATTCTTATTCCTATTTTTCAGTAATTAAGAGAGGAATGCGGAACAATCTCCAAGCACGTTCAACAGACCTTCAAACGGCTAGGGCGACTTGGTCTCACGGAGGTTGAAGTAATAAACCAAAATGCCGAGATTATAGGAACCATATTGACTCTTTCATATCTACTTGTATTTAAGGGGAAATGGAGACGGAAAAACACATTCATGCTCATACGCACACACTCTACACAAAAAGCTCTTGTAATCATCTCCATTATCTTCCAAAGTTGTATTTGTGATCATTATAGTGAAACCTTTAAGGTTGGAGACCTAACTCCCGGGGTTTTTTCCAAAGAGGTTATCACCTCCAAGGTTTTCCTCATTAACAAATCGTAGTGTCATTATCTCTTTTTCATTCTTTTGTTCCATATAATCGAATTCCATAGTTCCCTCCTTATTGTTCAATCCACACACTAAACATAGTTAAGATTCTACTTTATTGTTTTTTCTACCAAAACAGCGTGTCAACAAGTTCCATCCCTCTCCAGCTAAAGTTTCAACATGTATCAACCGTATTGGCGTGTCAACATGTTGAACTTTTTCTTCCTCAGGCTCAAACATGTATCAGCCGTACTGGCGTGTCAACATGTTTGTCCTGTTCCAGCTTAGGTCTCAACAAGTATCAGTCGTACTGGCGTGTCAACATGTTGAGCCTACTCCATTTGCTCAAGTTGCACCTCGCAAAACAGATTTATGTTAGGGTTGGGCGTTAGCGTAGCTAACGCCCCTCCGATGCTTAAGTTAGTAAGGATTCTCCACAAAAAATTAACAACTTGAAATATACGAATGAATTTGACAACTAAAAATAAATCGTACCTGAGAAGTCTAGTTGCAAATAACTGGACTTACATGAAATAAAGTTTCAAGTGGATGGCGTTCCAACTTCTAGGGATTCTATCTCCACTTGGGGTTGACAACCAGTACGCACCTTTGCCAGCTTCAGCGTCGATGAGATATGGTCCTTCTCACTTGAGGGCTAACTTACCTGCATTCAATTCTCTTGTATTTTGAAATACTTTTCTTAAAACTAAATCACCAACCTGGAACCTTCGACTACGATATTTTTGTTGTAGGATCTTGCAATTCGTTGTTGATAAGCCGCCATCCTTATCTTGGCTAAATCCCTGATCTCATCAATTGTATCTAAATCTTGAGTTAGCAAGAGATTATTTTCATCTTGAGTTAATAAGCCATACCTTGCTGTTGGGATCGTTACTTCAACTGGAATTACAGCTTCCGCCCCATATACCAATGAATATGGAGTTCTACTGGCTCCTTTTGTGGTAGTCCTATCTCGCCCGCAGTACAAGTGGTAACTCTTCACCCATTTTCCCTTCTTTTGATCTAGACGCTTCTTCAAGTTGTTGATGATCAACTTGTTGCTTGATTCGGCTTGGCCATTGGCTTGAGGGTGGACAGTGTAGACATGATCAACTTGATGCCCCAAATGAGTACAAAAATCCCTGGTCTTCTTACTTATAAATTGTGACCCGTTGTCACATATAATCTCCGATGGCACACCAAACCTGCTAATTATATTTTTCTTTAGAAATGAGATTACCTCCTTATCTCTCACCTGTACATAAGCTTCTGCTTCGATCCACTTTGAGAAATAATCGGTTAATGCCAACATGAACACCTTGCCTCCGGGATCCTTAGGCAACTTGCTTACAATGTCCATGCCCCACTGCATGAAAGGCCAAGATGGGACTATAGAATGTAGAGGCTCAGCAGGTTGATGCAAGATGTTACTGTGTCTTTGGCAGGCATCACACTTTTCTACATAGCTCATAGCATCTTGACGCATGGTTGGCCAATAGTATCCTTGTTGGGTTTCAAGGATCCATGCGCAGCGGAATTTTAGCATTAATAACTTAAAACCCATGAGCCTAGGATCCGTTCTATACGATTAAATTGAATTCCTACGAGATAGATTTACCAACCTTAATCGCTTTCCGGTTTTGATCTATCGAACGTATAATTATGTGATTCGTAATCACAAACTTTGATCTTCAAATCTTCGAATCTTCAACTCCTTTGGATCTTCAGATTTGAACTCTAGGCCTTTGATTTGTTTGAACAAATTAAGACCCTCTTTTGGTAATCCACACAAATATGAATGTCGAGAACGATTCTCGGATTGGGAATTGCTAGATTCCAAAAACTTATGGAAGAATATTGAGAGGACTTTTGATTGTGATTTTTATTGAAAAATTTCGGCTAGGCTTTAGGGTTGACAGCCCTCTCATATTTATAATAGCATCAATATGTTTCCTAATCAAATTAGGAGAACAGGCTGTCACCCACGCCTGGTGGCTCAATATGTCGCGCGGTATACTTAGCCACTGGCTAAGTATGTCGCGTGACAAAGGTAGCCAGTTTCAGTGACTCTCAATCATTCTTCCTCTAGTTTCAATCAAAACATTCTAAGTGTGTGTGACCCAATAGGATTGTATTATGTTGGCAATGAGTCCGATCACATCGACCCTCATAAGACATAAGCGGACTCTAGCAAGCCATTATGTCTACCCAAATAATACAACATAAGAGTTCATGCTTCCATAATAGTAATAGTTTCACAATCCCTTTGTCACACGATGTCATATTGAACATAAGTCATGGTCATTGTCAACTTACATTGTCCAATGCTTTCTCGATTCCGAATATGTTGATCAACCAAGTATCCATGATCTCTATCATGTTCCTTGAGTGTGGCCACACATTTCATCAACACTATTCTACGAGGGGCCCAAGCCAACATCTCTCTTACGAGGGACAAATCCCATCTTGACTTATCATTCTTCCCTACAGGAATCCCATAATGCCAACATAGTCCTTATTGCTACCCGGTTAAGGATAACTTTAGACTACATCTAACAACACGTTCATCAAGTGGAAGACAATGATAATCTCAGGTCTAAGGATTCTAATGACACTATTATTTTGAGATTTGATTATGACATTTGACCATGACATAAATCTCAAGCGGGTCAAGTCCAGTCACTTGTTCTCTAACAAGTACCCATAAATCCAATGTGCATCTCTATGCAAATAATCATAATATGATTATCCATTAGCATTTATACTAGTTATTTACAAGTTGTAATGTGCATCTTCATGCATATGATCATCTCTATGTTCATCCATTACCAACTTTCACTAAATAACTAGGGACACAGATTAATATAATAAACATGCAAAACATATATTAATCAAAATAAAATTTCTCTTTTATTAATGATAAAGACGATACATAAAGGTTTATAGAAACTATAAGCCTAGGGCACAAACACTAACAATCCTGTCTTGAGGGCCTTCGACGCCAGTGCTTTCCCACCAGAATGGTTCCCACAAATTCCTTCGTGGATTTCTTTGAGTACTAGTTCAACTTGCTCATTATCGACACATCTCAAATAATGTCCTGCAAAAGACCTCTTGAATAGCACATTATCTATCAAAACAAAAGTAGAAGTACGAATCTTAAAAGATCTAACATTCTTAACATCGGGTGGAATAGTTCCAAGTTGAAGGAACTCAATTACAGGTTGGGTCCAAGAAGGTTTAGCATCTTGTGCCCCAGTAGGTGGAGTAACCACTTGAGTTTCCTCAACTTGGTCTATTACTGGGTACTTAACATAAATAATGGGGATATTAGTATGCAACATTGATTTGCAAGCTGAACCCAAGTTGGCCAAGGCGTCCGCTTCTGCGTTCTCTTCTCTAGGGACCTGTTCTAAAGAGAATGATAGAAATTTCGAAGCTAAAGCCTTAACATGTTGGAGGTACAGGGTCATCTTGGAATGCTTCGCCATATAACTGCCATTAAAATGGTTAGCTAGCAATTGAGAGTCAACAAATACATTTAAATGCGTAATATTTAAACTTAAAGCTGTAGTTAAACCCATGATTAGAGCTTCATACTCAGCTTCATTATTTGTTTCACTAAATTCGCAAGATACAGCTTGAGGTATGATATCGCCTTGAGGGGACTTCAGGACTATTCCCAAACCAATTCCTTTGGAATTTGAAGCTCCATCTGTAAACAATGTCCAAAATCTAGGAATAGTTTTACCTTCAAGTTGTTGCACTTCCAGTTCTACCTCGAAATGCAAACTTGGACTGAAGTCAGCTACGAAATCGGCTAGGGCCTGTGATTTGATGGCTGTTCTTGGCTCGTATGAAATGTCATACGTGCTCAACTTGATCGACCACTCGCCAACTCCGCCCGACATCTATGGAGTTCTCAACACATTTCTCATAGGATAATTAGTTCTAACAGTTATGGAATGTGTTTCAAAATAATGACGTAGTTTTGTAGCAGCAGTAGTTAAGGCTAATATCAATTTTTCAAGATGAGAGTACCTTGTTTCAGCATCTAATAAAGACTTACTTATGTAGTAAACGGGATGCTGTTCACCTTGGACTTCCTTCACCAATACTGCACTAACATCATTTTCAGATACAGCTAAATATAAATAAAGGTGCTCACCATGTTCGGGTTTGGCAAGTAGGGGTGACGTCATCAAATATTCTTTAAGTTGTTTGAAAGCTGCCTCATGTTGGTCAGTCCATTGAAAGAGATTGTTTTTTCTCAATACTTCATAGAATAACCTGCACTTATCAGATGATTTGGATATAAATCTATTCAAAGCAGCTATTCTACCTGTTAACCTTTGTACGTCCTTGATATTCTTAGGGGATTCCAAGTTGAGAATGGCTTTGATTTGTTCGGGACTTGCTTCAATTCCCCTCTTGGTCACCATATATCCCAAGAATTTACCTGCTCTGACACCGAAGTTGCACTTCAAAGGATTGAGCTTCATGTTGAAGGCTTTCAAGATGTTGAAGGCCTCAGCAAGGTGTTCTACATGGTCTTCAATACGCTTGGACTTTACTACCATATCGTCTATGTAGACCTCCATCGTCTTGCCAAGTTGATCTTTGAACATCTTGTTCACTAACCTTTGATAGGTTGCCCCTGCATTTTTAAGACCAAATGGCATAGAAATATAACAATATATACCTTCTGGAGTCATGAATCTTTGTATCTTCTTGGTCCGAAGGCTCCATTTGAATTTGTTGGTACCCTAAGATGCATCCATGAATGTCAAGATGTCGTGGCCAGCTGTCTCATCAACTAGAGAATCAATATGAGGGAGAGGGAATGGATCCTTCGGACAGGCCTTGTTCAAGTCGGTGAAGTCCACACATACTCGCCACTTGCCATTCTTCTTCTCCACCACTACAACGTTAGCCAACCACCTTGGGTACTGAACTTCTCTGATCATCTTGGACTTCAGAAGCCTCTCAACTTCATCCTTTATGATCTGGTTTCGCTCCTGGGCGAACTTCCTTCTTTTTTGATGGACAGGACGGATGGTCGGATCGATGTTCAACTTGTGAGTGATGATGTCCTTGCTTATCCGCGTCATGTCTTCATGCTTCCAAGCAAAACAACATTTCTGACTTTTCAGGAACTCAATCAGCTCCTCTTCGATTTCGGACGGTAGGTCTATCCCAACTTACACTTGGGCCTCGGGATTTGATGCATCAACAGGAACGCTTTTTGTATCGTGCTCCACTGCTTCAAGAATGTCCTGGGCCTTTTTCTTTAATTGCTATGCTTGCCGAGGGGTCGAGCTTGCTTTCATGTTGACCTTGTAGCATTCTTTAGAGACTTGCTGGTTTCCTTCAACTTGGCAACTCCCCAAGGTGTTGGAAACTTGACGCATTGATGGTAAGTTGATGGCACGACCTTCATGTTGTGGATCCAAGGTCTTCCCAATATAACATTGTACGAGGAAGAGCACTCAATCACACAAAACCTCTCCATGGAATTCATACCCTCTAAGTAGATGGGCAACTTGATCTCTCCGACTGTTTGCTTCACCTCACCACTGAACCCTACCAGTACGGATGAATTCTTCACCACTTCGGACAGAGGGATGCCCATATCTTCAAGAGCATGAGTGAAGATGATGTTGACCGAGCCGCCACCATCGATCGTAATCCGCTTGACCACACAATTAGCAATCCGCACCGAACAACTAGACCATCATGATGAGGGTCCAACGTGTTGTCCTTATCTTCATCTTCAAAAGAAATGATATGACCATCTCGTGAAGTCACGACGCCTTGAAGGCAATTCTCGATCGATCCTCCTTAGAGCTCTTGGCATGACGCTTGGCTGCAGAGTAAGTTGTGCCGCAAATATGAGACCCACCTGAAATAACATTCACAACCTTGGTGGCTGGAGGGGGTGCAACTTTCTCGGGTCTAGATTGCTCCCCCGAATCAGGCTCTTGGGATTCACTCCTAACCCTCTTCTTGCCCAACAAATCTTTGAGAAGACCCTTGGACAATAAATGAGCAATCTCCTTCCTCAAGGCGAAACAGTTCTCGGTAGTGTGCCCAAAATCCTCATGGAATGCGCACCACTTGGACTTGTCCTTCCAAGTTGTTGACTGGTCATTCTTCTTGGGCCACCTTGCTTTATCACCAAGATTTCCCATGGCGCACAAGATTCCTGCAATGTCCACAGAAAAGCAATATTCAGAAACCTTTGGATAATCATTATCATCTCCCTCCTGATCATCATCTACAACGTGAATTTTAGAGGGTTCAGTTTTAACAGGGGGTTTGCCCCTGTTAGACTTATAGTGATGGGAATCCGATCGTCTGTCAGAGGGCTCAAATAGAGGAGTAGGAGTCCTTCCAGTTGATTTCCCCATTGCCAAGCTGTCCTCCTCCAATCTGATGATAGGCAAGGCCCTGGTTCTGATCTTCTCAAGTTGTTTCGCCGGATTCATCACCAACTCATTGTAGAACAATGAGTTCTTCTTCAAGCCTATACGGAATGCTTCCGTTGCTGTGGACACGTCCAAGTTGGGTATAGTCACTGCCTCCTTGTTGAACCTGTGCAAATACTCTTTAAGATTTTCGTTAGGCTGTTGCAAAATTCTATAAAGATCACTGGTCAACTTGTCGAATGCCCTGTTGCATGAAAATTGATTAATGAACATATTGACAAGTTGAGCATAAGATGAAATAAAGTTTAGAGGAAGCCCTGTTAGCCATTTTAAGGCCGGTCCTGACAAGGTTGAGCCAAAGCCCCTGCAAAAACATGCTTCTTTAAACATAGGGGGGATACTTATGATATCCATTGATTCCTGATACAACAATACATGCTCTGCTGGATCGGTACTCCCATCATACTTCTTCATATGAGGGACTGAGAATTTCTTCGGGATCTCCACACTGGCTATTGCTGGCACAAAACGAGACTCATTGTAGCAAGTTGGAGAGACTTGATGATACGGCAAGTTGACTCCAGGCACGCTTCGAAGCAACTCCTTAATGGTTTGCATTTCCTTAACAAGTTGGTTCTCTGCGAAAAGAGGAGCATTATTAACCTGAGGTGCGAAAGTATCGAAAGTATTAAAGAAACTTCCCGTTTGCCCCATTGAGGGCGTAGCATAAGTGTAGCAAGATGATAGCGCAGGTTGGCTAGCTGGTAGGCCGAATCTTGGTTGCTCGATTGGAATGGATGTCACAATTGTGCTCTCCGCTGGCAAGGTGTTGGACATAGGGATATCTCCGACATGGCTCGGTCCTGTACCTGCACCAAACAAAGATCTAGGAAGTAAAGGTGAAAACGGAGTGGATACTTGAGTCTCAGCTTGCTTCCCTTTACGCAGACTATCAATGGCATTGAATATCATGGTATTCGTATGCTCCAGAGCATTCAACCGGTCATTTACTTTCTTCAACATATCGGCCATGTTGGTCATCAATTCCAGGTTGACAGCTTCTGCATTCAAAGAAGGATTGCTTTGGGTGCCGGAAACTGGAAGTGACCGACTCTTCTCAGCTTGACTGCCGGATGATGGATTAACCATTTCTACGCAAATAATCAAAGTTTCCCACAGACGGCGCCAAATTGTTTTGGTCAAATTTCAACAAGTGTATTTTAATGAGAAGAAAAGTGACTAAAGTGATATGAATCTAGGTACAGTGATTATCGAATTGAATAGAAATGGACACAAGATGTTTGTTGACTAGGGAAATCCCTTGAACAACTTGTTCGCCGGCATAAAACCCCGGGAGGATTTGGCTCCTACCTTGACCGAAAGTTTACTAAGTGTTCTTGGTGATTACAATGCTAAGAACGTATAAAGAAGGGAGCTTAGGCTAGTGAATCCTGTGTGTGAAAATACAGTGTTTTTTCCCTTTTATATCTCAAATAACGGCTAATTAACAAAGAAGTAAAAATAATCCTAAAATCCCGGGAGTGATGCCGATCTTGGTGAGATTTATCCGCAGTCGTTTGTTGAGAAGAAGATAATGATCCGTTGCTGAAGAAACGTGGTTGAACCAGTCTTCACTTCCTCTCGTCACATTCCCTAAAAAATAGGACTAACGTAACAAAGAATTCAACCTGCGAATAACCAAGATGTAAATAGGACAACTCAAGTTGTTAGTACCAAGTCGTTATAGGCAAGTTGTAAAACATGTTGACTGAAAATGTAGGCCCAACAGTGGGCTCAAACTTGATTGCAAACGTAAGAGACTAAATCCAAAAGGAATTGCTTGATGGTTGGTGGGGCCTTCATGACCAAAAGTTTACTCTGCTAGCTCAATATTGATAATAAAAACATCCCAAGTCCCAAAAGTGGAAAGACTACCAGTGCAGATGCCTGTATTTTTGCATATTTTCAATTAGATGGGATTATACTTCCAACATGAAAACACAGTTTATATTTATGTCAATTTTCTAAAATGCAATAAAAGAAGGAAGCAGCAATATGACCTACCACCACAAAAACAACTTCCTCATTAATTACAGTAGCGTGATGGTATCCGTTCTTCTTCATCTCATGCCTAACGTAATCTTGCAACTGAATAATAGAGATTATTAGAAAATATCAGAGCATGAAAATTATCTTACACAGGTTGATAAACCCATTGGTGACCAGAAGAAGAAATAGAGGTAACTTGATGCTTTCGAATCTCTGGTGTACAAGCTGGTGTCGAATCAAATGGTTCTCGAAGGTGAAAAAACTGAGATAGGCGACGTGATCGGATCTTCGCCGGAGAGAAACGGTGGTAGATGTGGGAGGGTAGAGAGAGAAAGTAGAAGACTTCCAGGAAGTTTATCGGAGTTGAGAAGTCAATCGAAGTTGTTCGAATGAAGGAATCTACGATTTCTCCGGCGTGAATGGCCGGAGTTGGACGGCAAGGGGAGGAAGGTTGTTCGGAGTTGGAAAGGAAAGGGTCGCCGGAGGGAAGGGAAGGGTCGCCGGAAGGGAAGGGGAAGGGGAAGTGTTGGTAGAGAGAGAAAGTGAGAGAAGAGAGAGAGCGAGGGAGAGACTATGTGTGTTTATTGTTTGTGTGTCGTGACCAGCGAGGGATCTGATGGAATTTTGATTAGGATGTCAGACTAGTTGGTTAAATTTTAAAATTCTTGTCTTAATTTATCTTTTGACTTAGAATGGAGGATCCAGCGGTAATTTCCCCAAATAAATTAAGGTTGGTTGGAGATTACCTTTAGGCAGGAAGCTGACACAACACTTTGCAGTAGTATAGGTGCCCATCCGGTTCAAACCGCCGGTTCCGGTTCCGAACCGGCGGTTCACGGTTCCATCAAGCATTGAACCGAAGCCGGCCCGGTTTGTCACGGTTCCGGTCCCGGTTCCGAACCGGCCGTATGGTTCCGGTTTCGGTTCTAAACCGGTTAATTTCAAAAAAAAAAAAAAAAATAGACTTGGGCGGTCGCCCAAGAAGGGCCGAATGACTTGGGCGGTCGCCCATGTGTCCAGTTTAAAAAAAAACAAATGAAAGGCTTGGGCGGTCGCCCAAGATGACTAGGGCGGTCGCCCAAGTGTTCAGTCCTTCAAAAAAAAAAATTACAAGTTAAATTCTTAACAATTTCTGTTAAGTTTTACAAAAAAGTTAATTTTTTGCAAAAAAGTCATTTAAAAACTTAACTTTTTTTAAAATAAACGAAAGTATATATAAAAAAAAGGGACGGTACCCTTAAATTTTATTAATTAAAATAAAATTACAAATGAGGGGGACAACCAACCTTACCCTTTTATAAATAAGGGGGGACATTTAGGAGCCTTTACCTCAACCTAACTATTACAATTAAATAAAAATAAACCTAATATATAATCTAATCTATAAAATTACAATTAACCTAATCTAAAGTCTAAAGAGCGGCGTAGTTCATTCGGCTTCGCTCCCCGATGTATCTTCATCAAAGGCCTCCTCCTCCTCGGAACTACTTCTTTTATCTTGAAGTCGTAGTTCGGCTCTATGCCAATCGCCGAGCAACATTTGATATTCTAAATTATATGGAGACAACCTTGACCTTCGATCGGATAAGACATTTCCTCCTACACTAAATACTTCTTCTACGGCAACGGTTGAGGCGGGAGCGGCTAGGATCTCCTTTGCTATCAATGATAGAATAGGATAGTTGTTTGCCCTTCGTGCCCACCACTTTGCAATATCAAAATCGTCTATAGGCTCAAAAGAAGTGGTTAAATAATTTTCAAGTTCAATATAAGTGGAGCCACCTCGTTGACGTTTTTGAGTTCTAGAACTAATTAAATTATCTATAAAGTTAAAGGGATCGCTATTTTCGTGAGAACTACCACCTACATTTTCACTACTAGGAGGATAAACAATATTACCAAAAAGATCATAATATTCTCTATAAAGTTCATATACAATTTTTTTAGTCTCAATTACAACGTCTTTTGCCTTTAGGATAGGTCTGTCTAAAAACAAATCAAAGCCGGTGGAAAATAGATTCTTATAATAATAATCTAGTATTTGTTCTAAACCATCTTCTCTTATCCTAGGATCTAATAGTTTAGCTACTAAAAACAATGGGGGAATGATCAAAAAATATTTAAGCCATTTTGTTCTCATCTTGTTAATACATTCACCTAAAATTTGATCATCTTTAAAATGCATAAATATGTAACTAATTTTAGCGGCGTGTTCTATAACTAACGGTGAAGTGGGATAGTAAGAACCGGATAATTGTACGGTAGCATCTTTAAAAACTTTCAAAATTTTCTTTAAATTATTACAAATATCCCATTGATGAGGCAATATTATAGTTGAATACTCTATTTGTTGAATAAACTGACACAATAGTTCACGAAAATCATAAGATTCGGATAACATTTTATAAGTGGAATTCCATCGATTTGGAACATCTAGGAAAAATCTTTTAGGTGGGATATTATTTATTTTACAAAATCTAATTCACAATTTTGTTACACTATGATTTCTCATTATATAAGCAAGAACTTCCTTAATTGGGGCTACATGTTCCTTTAAAGTTGTTAAACCATCTTGCACACACAAATTTAAAATATGACATATGCACCTAACATGAAAAAATTTACCACCAATAGATGGTTGACAAATATCAATGAGTGATGGTAGACTAGCAGTATTATTTGCGGCATTATCAAATCCAATTGAAAAAATTTTGTGAACTAATCCATATTCTTGTAAAACATTAGCAATTTTACTACAAATATTTTGAGCGTTATGAACAGTATCAAAAGATTTATATGCAATTAATCGTTTTTGTAATTTCCAACTAATATCAACCCAATGACATGTAATTCCTATATAGCTATGAGTTTGCCAATGGTCACTCCATATATCGGCACATATTGACAATTTTTGGGGTAAATCTTTAAACGTATTAATTAAAGTTAATTTTCCTTGTAGATATTGAGCTTTAGTATCACGAGTACTTGTATTTTTATTAATTTCTTTAGCCGCGGGATTTAAACAAAGTTGTGCCATATGAGACCATAATCTATCATTAGTAAAATTAAAGGGTAATCCTTTAGCAGCAGTATATTTTGCCATTTCTCTTCTATATGTTGAATTATCAAATTTAAATAATTGCGAAGACGTACCTTGTGATGATCCCGTAAATCCTTGTAGTTGTGTTTGATCTTGGGCATCTCCAACTTGATCGGGGTGCCTTGTCGTCAAGTGTCTTTTAAATGTCCCATAACCACCTCCATGGGTAAAGGCAAATTTTTGAGGGCAATGGTTGCAAGAAACGGTGTATTGGTTGGTACCTTCAATTGGCACTTTTGAAAAGTGCACGGTCATGATGTCCGACCTTCCCGTGGTTCGACCTCCTCGTCCTCGACCTCGAGGTCGGATTTGAGTTTGACCACCCCCTCGCGCTTCACTTTGGGTTTGAGTGGTTTGAGTGTTACTCCCTTCGGTATGACCATGATCACCCATTGGAAATGTTGTATCAACTTCATCATCGCTCAAATTAAACGTTTCTTGTGGTAGAGGTTGAACATTAAGATTGCCCCAAATGGAATCATCGGCGGGGGGGGGGAAATGGATGCGAACTTGATACATTCTTTCCCTTATTGCCACGGCCGCCACGAGATGAAGACATTTTTTTGGTGAAAAGATGAATTTATGTGAAAAAGAGAGTAAGTAATTGAGAGTTTGAGACTTGAGATTGAGAGATTGAGATGAGAGAGAGATTTGAGTCTTTGAGAGATAGAGAGAAAGAGAGTAAGTAATTGAGAGTTTGAGACTTGAGAGTTGAGAGAGAGTAGTGAAAAAAATAAAGGGAGGGGAGGGTATTTATAGGTTTGATGAGAAAAAGAAAATAAAACGTTTTAGGGACCAAAATAAAAAAAAAAACCGTTTTAGGGACCAAAACGATTAAAAAAATATTTTTTTTTTTACATTTTGGTCACTGAACGTTATTTAACGGTCATTAAACATGGACCGTCGGATCAAGAAATGGACGCACCAGATCATCTAGCCATTGGGCGGTTCCGGTTCCGGTTCGTGAACCGGCGGTTCCGGTTCCGGTTCCGGTTCCTGAACCGGCGGTTCACCGGTTTTTGAAATCTTGAACCTTAACCGGACCGGTAAACCGCCGGTTCGCTGGTTCAGCCGGTTCACGGTTCGTCCGGTCCGGTTTCCCTCCGGTTTTTATCCGGTCCGGTTCCGGTTCGGTCCGCCGATTCGGAACCGTTAGGGCATCTCTATGCAGTAGTATTCATGTGAAAAAAAGATAAAATATGTTAGTATTTACACATCTGAACTTTTAAGAAATTATACAAAGTATAAAATTTCATTATGTTCAGTAATTGGCTAATATTTAGGAACCCAAAAACAAATGAAAAATATAACTTATTATTATTATTATTATTATTATTATTATTATTATTATTATTATTATTATTATTATTATTATTATTATTATTATTATTATTATTATTATTATTATTATTATTATTATTATTATTATTATTATAATTATTTTTCTTTAGCATATTTCTGCATATAAACAAACTAATTTAAATACCAAGTGTTGTGGGTAAATTCAGGACTGTTATATTTTGAAAGGTTGCCAGCATGTCGTCATCTTCAAACCCGTGGACAAGGTAAAATTTACTTAGATAATTAATTCATTATTTAATTATTTCTGTTATATATTTAATCACAGGTATAAAGAACGTGGGAAAAACATATTCCATGGACTCATTTCAACGGTTGAGAGATCAAGTCAAGATTGAGATAACAAGGTCGAGATTCTAGGAAAGTTTGTTAGGGTTTTTTGTTATCTTCAGTTATTTTCTTTATTTAAAGGCTCATGGCTGGAATACTAAGCACGCAATATTCACACACAGTTCTCAAACACATTGTAATCCGCCATAGCTTCAAACTTTGTAACTCATCAAGATCAATACTACCGTTTGGGACGAAGGTGACCCTAAACACCTTCTGAGGTTTTGTGTCGATGAGATAGTTGTCTCAAGGGCTTTCCTCGTTACATGATCGAGCCATCTTAGTTTCATTGTTACACAGATTATATTCCATTGCACCTTCCTCAATTTTATTTCGAATTATTTTACATTTGATTTTTTTTACCAAAACAGTTTGACGCCCACCGAGGGGCAATTGGTTTTTTAATCGGTTTAAAATCCTTATGTTTCTACCATGTCTACCCAACCTATGACTTCCGACGTCAGCAAAACCATTTCTATCCCTAGCAGTGCAAATCCCCAAACCAGTAGCAGGCCAACAACCGGAGGCCAAGAGACATTGCCTCCTCCTCCGCCTGTGAATTCTGGCAAGAAGCAGATGTCTCCATCTCCTGATCTTGAGATTAAAAGCATGCTCGTTTAGATGAAGAATCAGCTGGATCGCCAACAGAATAGCACCTCCTTGATAGCCGAAAGCTTGATAAAGGTGCAAAAAGAACAGGAGTTGCTCTCCAAAATAATGGATGCTGTCTCTCCTTACCGTCCTAGAGTCCTTGACTTCAACATTGGGGACAACTCTCAAACTTTCAATGAATTCCTTCCAATGGCATCATCTGTAAGGATGTCGTCATCACCAACCCTGACGTCTTCTCCCCTGCTGATGACTTCTGCGGCGATGTCGACACCCTTAGCCACCAGTGCCTACAGGATGACTTTCCTAGAAGGACCCATCTTCACTAACAGCACCGTCATGACATCCTCTGCAGATAATGCTAATCCTTTTGTTAATTTCAATACTAGTTATGCCTTGAATAATACTGCTCGTGCTACTAACCCATTTGCAGGTACCTACATTGCAAATCAGCTTCAGGAGTTGAGGGACATGATCATGAATGTGCTAGGTGTCACCCCGCCTATCCAGCAGGTTTCCCTAACATGTTACAATCAGTCTCGCTTTACTCCAGCAATTGCGCATGTCGATATCCCGAAAGGATTTAGCGTTCCTGCCATGAAGTTGTATGATAGAAGTTCTGATCCTAAGGAGCATGTCGCCCACTACCAAGAAAAGATGGAGATCGTTCGCATTCTGCTCCAGTTTCGTGAGGCTTGTTTGTGTCGGGGTTCGGTTCGACGTTGGTAGGTCTAGCATTGAAGTGGCTGATTCGTCTACCTCCTGGTTCTATTGGGTCGTTTGCTCAACTTGTAAACCTGTTCAACAATCAATTCTCTTGCAACCGACAATTTAAGAAGCTCACCAGTGATCTTTACCGTATTACCCAGCAGCCCGTCAAAGCCTTAAAGGACTATGTTAATAGGTTTAATAAAGAAGTTCTGGAGATCTCCAACCTGGACATGGCGACAGCTGTAGAAGCTTTCAAAATGGGCTTGAAGAAGGATTCCCCTTACTATGAAGATTTGGTGATGAACCCGTGCAAGAAGATGGAGGATATCTGAAACTGAGCTTTAAGATTTATCAGGCTGGAAGAGGACAAGGTGCAGCAGTCCAAGCATCCTGACAAGGCTTCATCATATGACCATCCTGACAGGAAGATAGAGTCGTCTCACCAAAGGAAGAACAGATCCAGACCCTACCACAGAAATGACCATAACAAAGTCAATTGTGTGGAAGATGATGGAGATGATGACGATTTTGAATCTCCTAAAATTTCTGATTATTGTTTCTCTGTTGATGTTTCAGGTATCCTGTGTGCAATGAGTAATCTTGGAGATAAAGCAAGGTGGCCTCGAAAGACTGACAAGTCGTCCGGCTGGAAGGATAAATCCAAGTGGTGCGCTTACCATGAGGATTTCGGACATCTTACCGAAGATTGCATCGCCTTGAGGAAAGAAATTAGTTACCTGTTGTCTAAGGGACATCTTAAAGAACTCCTTGGGAACTGCAAGACCAAGACGGAAAACAAAGAGCCCGTTGCAACCAGACCGCCATGTCCTCCACCAGTAACAAAGGTAGTTAATGTTATTAGTGGTGGTTCTGATATTTGTGGTACTTCTTATTCTGCAGCTAAGAGATTTGCCAAGCAAGCTAAGGATGAGAAGCCCGAGAGACTCTCAAAGATGTCGCAACTCACATCCCAAGATATCATCTCCTTCGAAGAAAGCGACAGGGAAAATGTTATGGATCCTCATCATGAGGCCTTGGTCATTGCACTCTAGATCGCCAATTGCAAAGTCAGACGTATCCTAGTAGATGGAGGCAGTTATATGAACCTCATTATGCTAGATGCCTTGAAAGAAATGAAGATCCCTAAAGATAGCATTGTAAAAAGAACCTCAGTGCTCGTGGGATTCAGCGGGGAAACCAAAAGCATAGTGGGAGAGATTACACTTCTAGTTTATGTCGAAGGTATCAACTCCATAGAGAGATTCTGCGTGATTGATAGTGCAACTTGTTACAATGTAATTTTGGGAAGACCCTGGATCCATGGAATGAAGGCAGTGCCATCCACCTATCACCAATGTGTTAAGATGCCGACGCCCTTGGGAGTTGTTAAGGTCTACAGTGATCAGCAATCAGCTAAAGAATGCTATATGACCACCATGAAGGCGTCAACATCTCCCAAGATGGCATAGCAATTACAGAGAAAGGCCCGTGAAGTTCTGGAAGCGAAGGAGCATGACATGAAAGAGATACTCTTAAACCCCTCAAACCCAGATCTCAAGGTGCTGATTGGTCAAGATGTTCCGACAGAAATCGAAGAAGACCTTGTCAACCTCTTGAAAAGCAAGATTAAAAGCTTCGTCTGGAAGCATGAAGATATGACAGGCATCAGCAAAGATGTCATCACCCACAAACTCAACATTGATCCATCCTTCAGACCAATTCACCAAAAAAGATGGAAGTTCGCACAGGAAAGGAATCTAATCATTCAGGAAGAAGTAGACAGATTACTCAAAACTAAAATGATCAGAGAAGTCAAATACCCAAGATGGTTAGCAAACGTGGTGGTGGTATAGAAGAAGAACGGCAAGCGGAGAGTTTGTGTCGACTTCACAGACTTAAACAAAGCCTGTCCCAAAGATCCTTTTCCCTTGCCACACATTGATACTTTGGTAGATGCTACTTCTGGACATGAAGTGTTGACCTTCTTAGATGCATCTTCAGGATTCCAGCAAATCCAGATGGAGCCATCCGACCAAGACGACACAACCTTCATTACCCTGACAGGTATTTATTGTTATATTGCAATGCCTTTTGGACTAAGAAATGCAGGTGCTACATACCAGAGGCTGGTCAACGTGATGTTCAAAGAGCAGATTGGGGATACCATGGAAGTATACATCGACGATATGGTGATAAAGTCGAAGAAAGCTGAAGATCATATTCGGGATCTTACTCAAGCATTTAACATCCTGGACAAATTCAACATGAAGCTGAACCCAACAAAGTGCAATTTTGGCATGAAGTCTGGTAAATTCTTGGGCTACATGGTGACGCAAAGAGGGATAGAGGCAAGCACGGAGCAAATAAAAGCCATCATCAATCTAACGTCACCTAAATCCATCAAAGATGTTAAAAGGTTGACGGGGAAAGTGGCAGCACTGAATCGATTCATCTCAAAATCCTCAGACAGATGCAAGCCATTCTATGACATCTTAAAGAAAAATTCTAGATTTGAGTGGACTGAAAAGCATGAACAAGCCTTTCAAGATTTAAAGTTGTACCTGTCAACACCTCCCCTACTCTTCAAGCCTCAAGAAGGTGAGCCATTATGTGTTTACTTAGTTATCTTCGAAACTGCACTTAGTATCGTCCTGGTCCGTGATCAAGATGGCGTCCAGCAACCGATATATTATGTAAGTAAAACACTGCTCGATGCGGAAACCAGGTATTCACACCTTGAAAAATTAATCTTAGCTTTAATTTCTGCTTCAATTAAGTTAAGGCATTATTTTGAAACTCATGTCATTGTCATTCGTACTAACTATCCGATAAAAAGTGTAATGAGAAAATAAGAAATGTCAGGAAGAATGGCCAAATTGTCTGTTCAACTAAGCACTTATGACATCAAGTATGAGCCTAGAACAACAATAAAATCCCAAGCACTTGCAGACTTTGTGGCAGACTTTAGTCCAAGCATGCAACCGGAAGTAGAACTAGATGTCCAACAACTCCAAGATGGGGACATCCTGCGAAAGTGGACTCTATTCACAGATGGTGCTTCTAATATGAGGGGCACATGGCTAGGTGTTATCCTAAAGTCGCCACAAGGGGACATCATACCCCAGGCCATTAGTTGTGATTTTAAAGCCACCAATAATGAAGAAGAATATGAAGCCTTAATCGTGGGCCTAACCGTGGCTCTATACATGAACATTAAAGCAATACAGGTATATAGTGATTCATTGTTACTTGTCAATCATTTTAATGGTTCCTATGCAGCAAAAAAGTGCCAAGATGACAGCTTATTTGGGCATTGTGAAAATTCTGGCAAGCAAATTTCAAATCTTCTCCTTTGAACAAATACCTCGAGAGGAGAACTCTCAAGCAGATGCATTGGCCAATCTTGGATCAGCTTTCAAAAGCTTATCTCAGACCAATATACCAATCATACATGTTGATATCCCTGCAGTGGAAAGGATAGAACTTTTCTGCACAGATGATGACATCCCAGATAATTAGATATAGACATCTTGGACGACGCCAATAATTAAATATCTTCAAGATGGCACCATCCCTAATGAGAAAAAGAATGCAAGAGCATTCAGGGTAAGGATTTCAAGATTTTTATTAATAGATAATATGCTGTTTAAGAAATCATTTGCAGGTCCATACTTGAGATGTCTCGAAGCTGACAAAGCCGTGGAAGTTCTAAGAGAATTGCATGAAGGACTATGTGGTAACCATTCTGGGGGCAGAAGCCTATATACGAAAGCTCTACGAATGGGTTACTACTGGCCAACAATGCGTCAAGATGCTGCCATCTTTGCCAAGAAATGTGATTCCTGCCAGAGGCATAGCGACATCTTCCACCAGCTCGCAGAATTGCTTCATCCAATCCTCTCCCCTTAGCCATTTATGAGGTGGGGAATGAATATAGTGAGAAAATTGCCTAAAGCTCCTGGAGGAAAAGTATTTTTGCAAGCAATGACTGATTACTTCTCTAAATGGGTTGAAGCTGAATCTTACGTGCAAGTTCGTGATAAAGAAGTCATATCCTTCATTAAGAAAAATATACTTAGCAGATTTGGCATCCCATCTGAAATAATATGTGACAACGGCTCCCAATTCATCAGCAAGAAGATGCAAGATTTTCTTACTAGGTGGGGAGTTACGATGGTGACATCCTCACCAGTGCATCCTCAAGCTAATGGCCAGGCGGAATCAAGTAACAAAATAATCATCAATAACCTA
This sequence comes from Adenophora triphylla var. japonica, assembly GCA_022495995.1. NCBI lineage: Eukaryota > Viridiplantae > Streptophyta > Magnoliopsida > Asterales > Campanulaceae > Adenophora > Adenophora triphylla. The sequence goes on along the minus strand of JAFEMH010003110.1, from coordinate 209,643 downwards.
AAGAAGAGGCTAGATCAAAAGAAAGGAAGATGGGCAGAAGATCTTCCATTTTTCCTTTGGGCAGATAGAACCACACCAAAAAAACGCGACAGGCCAGACCCCTTACTCCTTAGTATTTGGAGCAAAAGCAGTCATCCCAGCAGAAGTCGTCGTCCCTACTGCAAGATTCAAGATGTTGACACCTGAGCAGAATGATGCCAACCTGGGTTATGATCTAGATACCATTGACGAGCTAAGGGATTTAGCCAAGATCAGGATAGCAGCGTATCAACAAAAGATTGATAGATCCTACAACAAAAACGTTAGATTATGGAAATTCCAAGTCGGTGATCTAGTCCTACGAAAGGTGTTTCAGAATACAAGAGAACCCAATACTGGAAAGATGGCCCCCAAATGGGAAGGACCATACTTAGTTTATGTTGAAGCAGGTAAAGGCTCGTATTGGCTATCAACTCTGGAGGGAGTAAGGATTCCCCGAAGCTGGAATGCCATTCACCTCAAATCCTATTTTATGTAAGTTTCTGTTATTATATCTCGATGCAAATGAAACCAAGGTATGATCTTTACCGTTCTATTTTCAATAAAAGTACTTGTTTCCGTTTTGTTTATTTTTTGAATGATTACTGACTTAAGCATCGGAGGGGCGTTAGCTAAGCTAACGCCCACCCCTAGCATGCTTCTGTTTTGCAAGGAAACAAGAAGCATTTGGATAAACTCTTTGACAAATTAAGATGTTAACATCCTTCCAAGAAGTTAACATCTTAAATCAGGTATGACCGCTTTCTTACTTTCTGTTTAAAGAAATATTTTTATAAAGTTCTAGAACTTTTTTACTTTCTTTTATCAAATAAAATATGACATCAGAAAAGATGTCAAAATCTCTCATTATCTTGTTATTTTGCAAGAAGTCTTCAATTCATTCCAATCCTCGAGAAAACAACCGTTTTGAGACTGGCCATCTCACCTCCGTTTAAGGTACTTAATCCCTTCAAAGGTTTAAATGAATTACTTTATTTCATCTCATTAAGGTTTAAACACCTCGCCTGGAGCGCACGATGTCAACCTTGATTGAGGTGTGTGGTGGGCCCGTACGTTTAATATGTACAAATTACCCATCTCCACTCGAACAATGAGTTTTGACCCTAAGAATTTTTCAATATGGTTGTGGCATATTCATGCCACCTAAGAACAAACGGTTATTGACATTCACATGTCAATCAAAGTAATTGCAAAGGATTTATACATCCACTCGCAAGTTGTCACTATCTACGAAAAGATTAGCATACCAACCTCCTAATTTCATTTTTCAAAAAGATGCTCGAGCAAAAGTTTTCATCAAAACCCAAGCAAAAGTTTTTACCCTACGAAAAGCATAAAAGTGTTGGACCAACCCAACACTTGAAAAGCAAATTGTCTTGGCCCTTATGGACCGATTACAAACCAAAATATTTAAACATTTTTTTTGGGACGCAGCCCATTTTCAAACCAAAGTTTTATACCAAAAGTTTTTTAAACCAAAGAACCATTTTCTTTTTTCCTTCACGGGGTGGCTACTGCCGCAGATGTTGTCGCTGCTCCTTCCTCTAGGATATCATCATCCTTAGCAGCTGAGGATCCTTCTCCTGCTTCCTCTCCCTTATCATCCAAGGCCTTCAAGAGTGAACGTTGTTGCTCAACGTCCCACTCTGTGTGCTTCCGAGCCTGGAACTCTTCCATCATTTAAACTTTTATTTCTATCATGCTTCGGGCAGCGGAGGCCATCATGTTTTTCCTCACATCTTCAATTTCCTGCAACTGAGTGTCTTGAATAGAAGACATGCCTTTCATCAAGCTCTCAACCTCATTCTATAGATCCTCTATTCTCTTAGCCGAAACCTCCTTCTGTTTCTTCGTCTGTATTGCCTCCAACACCAACTTCCTGCTCCTTTCTTCAAGACTACTCATTCTTATTTTAGCCCCATCAACACCCTGCAAAAGACAAATTTGATCAAAATATGAGATGCGTTATTCAAATAAAAATTCCTTTGAAACTCTGTTTTTTCAAAAAACTTACTACTGCTGCTCTAGCAAGTGCCTCTTCTACATCAGCCAAACCTGTTTCATCAATGTTTATCACTTCCTTAGAACTACCCTTCCTCTTCTTCACCCTTGCTCCTACAGATGGTGCCTCCATCTCTTTCTTAGGCACCGATAACTGTTAGCTAGCCTGGGTTTGCCCAAAAAAATCCTGAAGGTCCTTTAAGGAAAAAGCAGCTGTGGACTTTGAAACTATCAAAAACAGAAAACATGCTATCAGAGGAAAGCAAAATCGAGATACAAAAAGGCAAATTTTTTGGGATCTTACCAGTGGACATCTCAGTAGATGGTGGTATCTCCTGTTCTTCAGAAATGGCTATTGCTTCAAGTGGCTTGAAGGATCGCTCCTTCACTAGAAAATTCAATAATCTCCTCACTTTACCAATGGCCTCGGTAGATGGTGGGAAGAGCTTCGCCCAATCAATGGCTGCAAAAACAAACAAAGAAATTACAACAAGTAAGTGCGGGAAATACAGAAAAACTGAAGTTTGAAAGAGGAATACCTTCCCTGTTCCATCCATTTCCCAAGAAATCTCCTTCCTCCAAGGAATCCTTCTCAACAAAAAAGTATTTTGATTTCCAACCCCTATCGTTCACTGTTACTTTCAAAAACAGAGGTTTCATGCCAGACCTAGTTTTAAGAAGATATCTTGTAGAGCCAAAGGTTTGGAGCTCGCATAAAAAGGCTAACTCTCTCAAACCTATGTCTAACCCAAATTCAAGGTTCACCCGCAGGACAAAAGAGAAAATCCTCCAAACTATGGGCATCAGTTGGACGAAAGCCAAGTTTGTTTTTCTAAAAAAACTCAGTTATTAATGCAGGGAAAGGATACGAGAAACCTAGAGCAAAGGGATATTCATAAAAACACACCCACTGCAGAGATACGAAATCAGCCCTAAGAAATACATCAAAAGACCTAAAGATGGTGGAATCCGGGAAGCATCGTCGATCCTTGACAGATTCGATGAGCTCATTGTTAAAAATACAGACTTCTTTGTCGGGTTTTGCCAACAAGCCTTCGCAAGAAAAACCCCCATCCTCGTTGAAACTCAAAGGGTTTCTTGCAGCCTTGCCCTTTCTTGGCTTAACCATTTTTCAAAAAAGCAAAAAGGGGGAAAAGAGAGAGGAAAAGATTTTACCTTGAGAGGAAATCACTGCCATGAAGAAGATGAAGAAAGCGTTGGAAAAGTGAAGAAGAAAGTGAAAAGAGTTCAGTTAAAAACCCTAGGTCCTTGGTAGTTACGCTAATTAAGTTGGATTAAACTCCTCAACTGCCACGTCTCCCTCGAAATTAATTAACCGCCCAAGCTTCTGGAAGGAAGTATAGAAATCGTCCATTTAAATTCATTTAAAGACAATTTTTGGGGACAATTGCTGTGGGTAAATTCAGGATTGCTACATCTTGAAGGTTGCTAGCATGTCGTCATCTTCAAACCCGTGGACAAGGTAAAATTTACTTAGATAATTAATTCATTATTTAATTATTTCTGTTACATATTTAATCACAGGTATAAAGAACGTGGGAAAACATATTCCATGGACTCATTTCAACGGTTGAGAGACCAAGTCAAGATTGAGATAACAAGGCCGAGATTCTAGGAAAGTTTGTTAGGGTTTTTTGTTATCTTCAGTTATTTTATTTATTTAAAGGCTCATGGCTGGAACACTAAGCACACAATATTCACACACAGTTCACAAACACATTGTAATCCTCCATAGCTTCACACTTTGTAACTCATCAAGATCAATACTACCATTTGGGACGAAGGTGATCCTAAACACCTTCCGAGGTTTTATGCCGGTGAGATAGTTGTCTCAAGAGCTTTCCCGTTACATGATCGAGCCATCTTAGTTTCATTGTTACACCGATTATATTCCATTGCACCTTCCTCAATTTTATTTCGAATTATTTTACATTTGATTGTTTTTTACCAAAACAGTTTGGCGCCCACCGAGGGGCTATTGGTTTTTTAATCGGTTTAAAATCCTTACGTTTCTACCATGTCTACCTGTAAGTGCTCCAATTTGAATTGTTAGTATTTTCGTTAGAAAACTAACGAAAGCCTTCACATCCTTAACCTAAATCTTAACTTTTCTAACAAAACCTAACTTTTCTAACAAAGCAAGGGTAAGTTGGGGATTGCTATTTGGAGTTAAGCAAGGTAAAGAATCTTACAAAAGATAAAAATCTGAAATGGGTAAGCTGTAAATAACAGCTAGTTGAGTATTTCAAAAAAATATTCCTCTTGTCCAAAGCCTGCAGCAGCATTTAATGAACAGTGCACGCTAACAGACATATCCGCGCGGATGGAATTGAAATTTCCAGAGGCCTATAAATAGAGCCCCTCAGTCTCATTTTTAGGAAGAACAATTCACTCACAACAACATCTTGGCGAAAATATTATAGAAAACAGTGGGAATTCCTTGAATTGCCACCTTTTTCTTAATCATTTTCCCGAATCCTACTCACTAAACACTCTCATATTCAAGTCTCAAACACAAATCCAAGGAATATAGGATACCACCATTGGTAAACCCTCCTTCTCCTTACCTTAAACCTCCCTCATCCATGCATGCATCTCATACTTTAAAGATGTAACTTGTTCTTCCACTAAGAGGATCTCCATGGAAGTTCATCTCCATGGATGATCTTCTATAAAGATCCACATTCCTTCTAAATTGTTGCCTTTTATCTTACACAAAATAGTTGATACTTGACCTAAGGTGTGGTCACCTTGGAGTTCATCTCCATGGATGATCACACTAAATGGTCCACATTTTCATTTCATGTCATTAATCTTTACTTGACCTAAAATGAAGTCACCTTGGAATAAATTTCCATGGATGACCATTTTAAAGGGTCCAAATTGTTTCTTACTTCCTTGAAAGCATTTTCTTAACCTAAAATCAATTTTCATACATAAAATCTTTATTTCTAGTTAAATCTCCCCTTCCCAAGCAAATGAAGTGCTTCAAGTCCTAATGTACCCTAAGGATGGCTTGATATAGTAGATCACCACTAAATATGTTTAGTGATCACTAATCAAAGCCTAAGGAAATGGGGACAAGCATGGATGCAAAACCCTTAAAATCACATTTTCCTTCAAGAAATATGTTGCTGTCCAGTAGCATTTTTCTGTGACCTCAGTCCATTTTCCTATTTTATGGACACAGTAAAACTTGGAATTTGGTGTTGACTACAAAATACTTTTTGTAGCCAACATCCATAGGATTCCAGACATATTTTTACTTTATTTTTTACGTAAGTCTAACTCCTTTTTCCAAATTATTTTCCAAAGGTCAGTTTAGCAGTCTCTGGAAATCCAGATTTCACATCTGTGATTTCCAGAAGGTTTTGGTCCATCAAATCATCTCAAATTATAAAAATCTTTTGCAGTAATCTTATTTAAGATGTTTTGAACAACTTTCATTCTATGATTTTTCCCAGATTCTGAATTTTTAAAACTCTTAAATCTATTTTAAAATCAAGTGTCCACTGTCTTTTTCATTCTGACAGAATTGACTTTCAACTTCAAAGAGTCTTTTGAGTACCAAAACTCAACCCTAAAATCATACCAAAAATCATGGGACTTGTTTAATGTCTTACAAAGAGTTATCAATTTTTTATTTTTCTCAGTTTGCATTTATTTTAACCAAAGAAACACACACACACAAATGGTTTCAAATTAGAAAGACTCGTTTTACGAGGCATTCCGGGTGAACCCTAACGTTCTTCCCGGAGTGTAACGTGACCTCCGAACCCAAATCTCTAATCTCGGGCATTTTTCAAAGCTTTGGCCCTTAAAATAAAAATGGAGTGGCGACTCCCGTCTTTTTGATTTTCAAAAATCGCGGTGGCACATTCATCACAGTGGCGACTCCGCTGGGGAATAAGCTTTATCTTAAAAAAAAATGAAAAAAATGGTATTTGGTATATAGGTGGAAACCATTAAATTTCCTGTACCGCTCCCTAACCCGGGGCTTGGGATAAATTATGGTCTAACAAAGCCACGTACCGGTATCATTGTTTTTTAAAAAAAAAAAAAAAAAAGCTTTTGTGGATCAAAATTCCGTCCCGGCATTTTGAAACCATTTGTATTGTGTGTGTGTTTGTTTTGCACATTTCGTGTTGTTTTGACCGTCCCAAAAAAGTTAAAATTTTGACTGTCGGACCCGTTTCCTTAACTGTTTGAATTATGTGCTTATGTGCTCATTTGCCTTCAAAAAAAAAATTCAAAAAAAAAATTTCAAAAAATAAAATTTCAAAAAAAAAAAAATCAAAAAAAACCAAAAAAAAAATTCAAAATTTTTTTTTTTCAAAAAAAAAATCATTTTCAAATTTTTTTTGCATGCATCATACTCTTTAAGACACATAAAAATTTCTATTTTACTCAGAAAAAGAAGATAGACTGCTCGCACACTACGCGCACTTGGCCTTACACTGCACACTACGTCCTTAACCCGGAGAAATCCCAGTAGCAGCCCGTTTGGCCTTATTACGCCTCTCGGTGCGAGCACGGGACTACCCAAACATCCCTTGGAGCCTCGTGTCGACCATGCACTTGTCCGTGACACACTTTGTCCGAGACCCGGTTGGTTTTTAGTTTGGTCCGTGTCATGCCCTGTCTGTGTATACACCTTTCCTGTCAAGCCTTAGTCGGCATACCAAGTCAATATCTTTCGGGGACCCTAATCAGTCGAAGTCATGCCGATTTTCCGCCGCAAACTTTGACCAGATATTGGTAGCGCCTTGACTTTGACTTTGGTAGCCGGCACAACTTATGCACCGACTCCCGGCATGACACTGAGTCATCAAGGATTAATGATTATTCCATGTCTAATTACGGCCTAACTAACGACGGGTCAAGATCAATTATGGACATTTATCAGTTCGAGCCATGCCGACTTTTCGTCTAGCCCTCCGGACATGATCTTGACCTTTGACGTCAGCTTTGTCCGTAATTTACATCGAATGCTCGTTAAGACTCGATTACCCGCCAGACTTTAGGATCGTTTTTCTTTTCGATCGGTGGGACCTGCTTGCCCTACGGAACCCTTGTTCGGGGTTACAGGTTGAGGATCCGCAGGCGTAGTGATGGGACCCACTGATCCAAGAATCAGAGTAGTTTGCGAAAAAGAAGAGCAATCTTTTCCAACCCTTCTTCACTCCCAAATATCTCAACCCTCGTGTCTTTCCCCCGCAGCTCCTCACAAAGCTTGGTTTCGGGCGCCGGGTCACCGTTTGATCAGTTGGGAAGATTCAAGCGCATCGTCAGCTTCACCATTTGTTCCGACTCCGGGTTTCAGAATGTCTGCATCAGCCGGTAACGATGGGGACAACATCACTCCGCCTCCCGGGACTCCTCAAACAGAACAGCAGTGGAATCAGTTAGCAGAACAGATGAGATTGCGACAGGAAGCACAGATTAATAGCCTTATGGAAGCCATCAGGAGCCATGGTTTGGCCGCCAGTCTCAATCCCGATGACACCTTCACCGTGGAAGAAGAAGAGGACCCCAATCCCACTCTCAGTCGCCCTGACTACTCCAGGATGCCGCCACCAACCTCCTATGGTAATACCACCAGAACCCATGCTCCTCGATCTTTGGGTCAGCCAGCTCCCTAACTACAGACCACTGGATCCATGCAGCCTGACGGGACGAACCAGTTCGCAGTTCCTCAGTGGGGACAAGGTCAGTACGGAATGTCTTCTCACGGTTGGGGATATCTCGGAATGCCACAGCAAATTGGGATCCCCCCTCAGTTTGAGACCGATCAATCCGGACCTTCACAGCAACAGTTCAAAATGCCACAAAGCAGGTTTGGAATGCCGCCACGATGCAGTTCGGGGCAACAGTCAGGAGCCCCTCCTCAGAATGATGCTAGCTCAGCTGCTCCTCACACAACTTTCATAAACCCATTTCTCACTCAGGGTTCGATGGGTTACCAAGCCTCCATCCCAGTTTCATCAGGACCACAATACCCTCTCGGTTATGCACCCTCGTCATAGCCTGGCATACAGTTCAACAACCAGGGACACCAGCCCGCACCTATGCCTACCTATGAATCTCAACCTGGAAAACCAAGCTACCCGGCTACATCAGACCTGCCTCCGCCCACTTTGCCGGTTGAAAGTCAACAGCAAGCCGCAAGGTTCTATCCCTATGCCCAGGCTCCTACTCACGCTCCCCAGGGTAATTCAGGCCAAGGACAGGTTTTTACCTATGTCCCCAGATCGGCCGTTCCCTCCACCAGTCTGCCGCCAGTAGTAACTCCTCTCTCTAGCTCAGTCACTGGTCTGAACACCATGGCTCCACCACAAGACCCTAACCTGGCCTGGTTCATGGAGCAACACAAGGAAATGAAAGAGCAGATTGCCGAATTGACTGCTAAGAAGTCTGCCTTCCGGCCTACAGACCCGGACTCCATTGTTCCCCTGCCCCACAAGATTGTGATGCCTAATCTGGACCTGTTTGATGGGACTGTATGCCCCAAAACTCATCTGGACACGTATACCTTGGCAATGAAGGCCAAAGGATGCACCAATCAGCAGTTGGCTGACTATTTCAGTCTCTCTTTGAAATCCAGTGCTCTAAAATGGTTCTTTCGCTTAAAACCCGAGGCCAGGGCTACATGGGATCAGATCACCAGTGCCTTTACAGAGAAGTACAAAGCTAATTTGGAATGGGAAACAAATAGAGTTGACTTGCAGACAACCGTGCAGCGTCCCGATGAGAATGTCGGGGATTTTTACAAGCGGTGGAATCTGAAACTTAGTGAGATGGCCATCCCTCCTTCTGAAGAGGAACAGTTGGACATCATCCAGTTGTGCCTGAAATCGCATTTGAGGACCTCCCTCAGTCACTTCCCCTACTCAGACTTACGGGCCATGGTTAACTCCGCAGCTAAGTTTGAAAAGGCTTACAATCAGCAAGCCATTCTTTGCACACCTTCTGAGATATCGGGCTCCTCCCTCCAACACTGCTCCTGCTCCTGCTAAAGGCAAAGAGGCGATCAACTACGCAGGACAGGAATGTAATAATGCAACTCCTTTTGCTCCCAGGAAACCAGCTGAGCCCAAGCCTCGGGTCATTAACCTCGAAAGCTTCGGAATGCCTCTGAACGACATCTTTAGAGGATTGGTGAAAGAAGGCTTGCTGCGGCCTTTAGAAAACTTCCAACCCAGAAATCCGAATGCTCCCGTGGATACTTCTAAGTTTTGCGCTTTTTATCAAGCCCACGGACATCTAACAGATAATTGCTTTACTCTGAAAAAGGCAATCCAGGGATTGATAGAGCAAGGGAAGTTGGAAGGCCCCGAGGGGCCTAATACAGTCAAAAATCCCTTCCCAAGAAATCAAAACCAGGTGAACATGATTGAAGCCGGAGAACCTTCGCATGCCCAGGAGGATGCGGAAACTGATGAAGATCTCCAAATACCCATGGCCAACCTCGTCGAGGATCCTGAATTCGGATTCCCCCTCAGCCTTGAGGATGATGAACAAACCAACCCTCCTTGGTCTCATGTTAGAAATTTCTTGCAAGAATATGAGGCTCGCTATTTCTCGGAGGAAGGGATAGCTGATACTGAAGAGCTGGGGCTGTTCCGGTCAAATCATGAGAAAACCATTTACACGAGATGGTTAGAGCAGTCAAGGAAAATTGAACAAGAAAGCTTCAGGCGGGCGCCTGTATTGGGGCTTATCAGCAAAGAGGCCTAAGAGCACCTGGAGTTAGTACACTTCTGCAAGTTGGTTCTGGGAGAAGCCGAATACGATCCCGAGCACAGTGAAAGTGAAGAATCAGAGAAGGAGGATTGCTTCTATATCCTGCCTGGAGTCAAATACGTGCCGCCCCCTCTCACTCTTCCCCCGCAGTTTCTGGGAGGAGAAGCGGAGTTGCAATTGCCGCTTCCAGGAATGGGGGCATATGACAATTTCTGCGGTTGCACGCACCCATCTTCCCCTGACAGATTTGATCGGCGTTCTCTCTCAGCCGAAATCCCAGTAGTATGGGATGATGATTCTGATGACAGTGATGATGATGACGATGAGAGCGAAGAGTCAACTGAGGCCCAAGATCCGGAATCAATCTGGAACAATCATGCCGGAAATGACATCATGGGAGCTGGACACAATGGTTGGTTGTCAGCAAGCGACGATGAAGGGCCGGCAGAAAATGCAGGCCAGATACCGACAGGGACGGACCCCCACGAAGTGTTACTCGTAAGATGTACTTGTGGCCAATGCCCAGAAGATGAAGAACAACAAAGCCCACTTGCAGATCCATACATATCCGAGATCCTAGAGCACAATGTTCCCTATAAGGACCTAACGGGCGAATAGAGAAGATTCATTGAAGCACTGATCGAAAAGGGAGGTTTTCAGCAACCGGAAGACGATGAATTCATAAACGTTATCGGATCTTTTTCTTCCTTCCCTAAAACAGACGGCATCACACTGTAAGGGTCACGACCGAACCGCTCGAACATATCGAGTGCACGGAGTCACTGAAAAGGGTTATTGATCTAAATGTCTTCCCAGTCGCCTTCATACCCATGGACCCACATGACGCTTTCTTAATTGCTCCTATACCCGACAGTGGGCCCCGGGTACTCCTCATTTGGACCCAGATCTACCGAGATGTTGCGTCAAACTATGAAGGGGAGCATTGTCTATCCTTTACTTGTGGTTGTCCTGCTTGCAAGGGCAAAAGGAAGAAGATGTACGATGAGATGGAGGCTGATAGCCGTAAGATTGAAGAAACTTCGGAGGACGTTTATGAAACCGAGGACATGAAAGCTATGAATTTTCCTGGGGCTGAACACGTAGATGTCATAGAATTCAACACTGCCTACCATGCTTTGGGGAAAGGGTTTTTAGACACCCGATCCAGGCAGATAGTTGGAGATCTGTTAGAGAGAGGGAAGCTAACTCCCATCCTCCCCAATGAGAAAGTAACCATGGTCAGATCAAATCCGCCCCGAAGCAAAGTAACAATCCTTGTCATGGTTACCCAAGAAGAGGTAACTTTCCCTGAATGTATTTCAGCTCTCAGGGAAGTCCTGGAAACCGGCATGATACCTGATGCTCCTCCCACACAGAACGCTATAATCGTCTCCAGCTCTGAGTATTACAGAAAGGAACCAGAGTGGCTGCACTATACCGGAGATGAAAACGAAAAGCCGCCGAGCCCTGAGAATAGCAATTCCTGTTGTATGATAACTATGAGCAAGGCAGGCTATGAAGGCGAATCGGAAGACGCCCTAGCTCTGTGGGCCATCCAAGGAACAGCAACACAACCCCAGGTTCAAAAGCCTGTGACTTGGGAGGCAGTTCTAAAGGCTGCTCAGGAAGGAGCCAGTACAGCTCAAGCTCAGCCCCTCACCGTTGCTAGACTCCGCCAGAACCAGTGGCCGGTAGCCAAAAAAGCTCCTCCGTTGACTCTAGCAGCATTGAAGAAATCTAGTCAGGAAACAATAGATAAGGAGGTTAACCTGTTGACCCGATCCGAGCAAATCTACCAGGGGAACCCCAAGACAGATAAGAAGGTAGCGGATCAAGCACCAAAGGAAGACCGTCTCCCCTATGCCAAGACAGCCGAAACTCCTGACCCCGAGAAGGAGGATCCCGTGCTCACTCAGTTGAAGCAAACTCAGGCCAACATCTCTTTGTGGTCCCTGCTTACCTCATCGTACCCCCACAAGCTAAAGCTGGAAGAAAGCCTAGCCCGCACGCTGGTCCCTATTGATGCTACTCCTGATGACGTAGTACAACTGATTGGGAACATTCACTATGGGAATATAATCACTTTCACAGACCTTGATCTCCCTCAGTTCGGAGCCAATCACAACGAGCCTCTCTTCATCACAGTCCAGTTGGATGAACGATGCCTCCCCCGAGTTTTGGTTGACAATGGGTCCGGGATGAATATCCTCCCGGCAAAGATCATGAGTCTGCTCGACATCAAATCCACAGATTTAAAGCCTTCCTCCCTCAAAGTCAAAACTTATGACTCGACATCTCGCACAGTACTCGGGGTTGCTACTTTGGCCCTCTGGTTCGGAAAGTTGATGATACCTGTGGAATTTCAAGTTATTGATATCCCAATCACCTTTAATGCCCTGCTGGGAAGACCTTGGCTGCACCAAGTTAAGGGGGTCTCTTCGAGCCTCCATCAATGTGTAAAGTTTGTCTCAGATGGGGATCTAACAACCATTTACAGGGATCTAGTCACTTTGGAGGGCACGGATATAGGTGGAATACCTATTCTGGAAATCAAACATGATGAGGACGGCCTCATGCTGACAGGCTTCACGGTCGATCCTCCCAAAGCCCAAGTTTGTAACATAGATCTGACGATCACTCGGGACAAGATCCCTCCAGCCGTGAAGGTGATGAGAAGGATGAGCTACCTGCCTGGACTCGGTCTGGGGAAGCATCAGCAAGGAACTCACAAAGTTATTGAGGTGAAAGGACAGAAAACTCGCCACGGCCTGGGATATGAGGCCACCTCGGTGGACACCGCGAAAGAAAAGGAAATTGCCCGGAAAAGGGAAGAAGCTGCCACAAGAAGGGTCCCGATCAACGGCCCTAAATCTCTCTCTTTCAGTCCTTATTTGGATGACTACTTTGTAAAAGGTCCTACACAGCGGGGTAGCTCCCCAGTCAAAGAACCTACTCCGGCAGAGGGATGGATGAAGTTACAGTATGACCTTAACAAGCTCAGAGGAACCAAGGCAAATCCGGTCCGTAGAATGTTTTTGGATCTACCCAAGATACCTGCGACTACCACTACCATGGAGAGCGAGTACACTTTCAAAGGCATTCCAAGCCTAGTAGAGCAGTTCGAGAAGCTTGCCACTGTGGTCCCGACTGCCCAAGAAGGCCCAAAGCCTGAGTTTGAACTGACAATGCCAAAAGCTAAAGCAGCAGAAGTCTTTTTAGATGATTGGGATGGTCCGATAATGCAGCAGTTATTCGGAGAAGAGGTTTAGGTGCCAGACCTGATTGATTTCGGTTCAGTCAAAGAGATGATAGCAATGATTGAGAAAGGAGAACAAAAACAGCGCAATTCCCGAGTCATGAGGCCACTGACAGCAATGCCATTGAAGAATTGGGAAACTCTCTCAGGCCCGTCCGCGACCAAGGAGGAAATGATCACAAAGCTTGGATTGGTCCCACGTCCCCTTGTGTCAACCTATGTAAAAGTCCTCCGAGTCTCTCATTATTGAGTTCGAGTCTCTCGAGTCATCCGATGGCCTTACGCCTGAAGACTACGAGGTTGTAGCAAACGCTGTATTCCCTTTCGTTCTCAATGAAATGATGAACCTTTCTGAGTATCCCTTGATTGCCACTTTAACTAATGATAAATTGACTAATAACTTAAAAACAGTTAATAATGATTCGTTAGATAAAGAAGCAGACACATTAAATGAACAATATATTAAAGAAATCCTTAAGCAGGTTGTTCGAAAAGAGGAAAATCGAGCCCAAGATGCCGAAGAGGTTTTGACAAGTGTGAATCTGGGAACTGCGGAAGAGTCTAAAGAGACGCAGATTGGTAGGAACTGAAAAAGATACTCTGATTGAGCTGCTAAGAAAATTCGTGGATATGTTTGCACGGTCCTATAAAGACATACCTGGCCTCGACCTTTCCATAGTTGAATACCGGATACCGCTCGACCCGGAAGCCAAGAAAGTAGCCCTCTTCATCAAAGAGAACATCATATGCAGATATGGGTTGCCAGCCGAAATCATTTCAGATAATGGATCCCACTTTGAAGGGGAATGCAATAGGCTGCTGGCAGAATTCAGAATAACCCGTCACAAGTCATCTCCCTACAGGCCCCAAACTAACGGAGCCGTTGAGGCAGCAAACAAGACTTTGGAAAACATCATCCGGAAAATGGTTGTCTGAGGCAGAGATTGGCCTGACAAGCTTCACCTTGCTCTCTGGGGATACAGATCATCCATCAGAACTGCAACCGGGGAAACACCATTCGCTCTCACCTACGGAATGGAAGCCGTACTCCCAATCGAGCTAGAAATCCCCTCACTCCGTGTGCTGTTGGAAAGTCAGAACAACGAGGTCGAATGGCTCCAGAGTCGCCATGATGAATTGGCCCTGCTAGACGAACGCCGATTGAGAGCCATGAAACATATCCGAGCCTACCAAGGAAGGATGGCCAGAGCCTTTGATAAGAAAGTAAAACATCGGGAGATCAGGGAAGGTGATCTCGTTTTGAAAGAGAAGCCCCCAGTCCGCATCAACCCACTTGGAAAATGGGAGCCTGTCTGGATCGGGCCATATGTCGTCCAGAAAATCTTCTCCGGAGGGGCCATGCAACTTGCAGATCTCGACGAAAATCCTTTTGTACACCCAGTGAATGGCGACAAGCTGCGCAGGTACTACGCGTAAAACGCCGAGTCATCTCTCAAAAAAGAAACAAAAAAAAAAAAACAAAAAAGAAAACAAAACAAAAAAAAAATCAAAAAGAAAAGTGCTAAAAGAGTAATACCCAACTAGGTTGAAAAACCCGAAAGGGCGGCCTAGGTAAAAGACAGGGCTGCACAACAAAAAAAAACAAAAACAAATTAATCGGGTCGAACTACGGAGACCTGAGCCCTTAAGTCCAAAGGGAACGTAGGCAGCCGGAAACGGTTCGGTCTAAAACACAAATAAAAGCCATGCTTTGTTATCAATACATTGATCAAGCCATGAAGGCGTTTCGAAAAACTCTAAAGCAATTCACATACTCATTACAGTTAAAATCTTTTTGATGAGTCTAAGCTCGGTTCACTCCTACAACCTACAACCTGCTAAAAGAAATTAAGATACATAACAACTAATGTATCTGCTATGGCAAGAAAGGGATACTCAGAAACCTCAAGGTCACTCCAAGCCACTTGTACTGGCTTCTCCTCTCTTCTTTCCTCCTCTTCGGGTCTTCTTCCGCTGCACAGGGAAAATGTCAGTCTTCCTCCTACCAAGCTCTGGTGTAAGGACAGGATCTATCAAACCCGCGTCTGTCAGGGCCTTAGTAGCCCTAGCCTCGTCTCTCATCTCCTGCAGCCGAACCGGCAACATAGGAATCCTCAACTCCTGTCTCTTGACATAAGACTCGTAGTCAGTCATGGCATCTCCGCTCCTATCATGGGGATTGGCCCTCGCCTCTGCTCTCCTCCTCTCCGAAACCGTCATATCTTCCGCACCAACAATGGCCTCACGCCGCCTCAAAATAGCCACCTGAGTCTCCCCCAAATGCCTCTCGTACCAATCCAAGTACCAACTGGTCAGAAACACATGCCCTGGACGCCTGAGGATAACCCTAGGAGGAAAGATGTCATACCTCCATGCTCGGGAAAGGAATGGGAATACTGAAGGATCATCCATATAAGCAGAAGCCACCACCCTGGTAGCTATGTCCTCAAAGCCCTCCAAAGGAGTCTGCTCCAAGCCAAACTGTCTCCGAACCAGAGCCGGAATATAAAAACTGGACTGAGAAAGCCCCGGAAGCATAACCACATGAGAACCATCCTGAAGTACTCTCCGAGTCTCCACCCGCCAATGAGGCACCAACCACCTGATATCCGCAGTCTGGTGACAAGCCATCCAATACTCCCATGAGCCCTGATCATCGAGATCCACAGTAACCCCTCTCCTGGCAAAGGTCCAAGGTTTGACCGCATCAGAAGTTTCGCGGAAAATCCCCAGGCGCTCCATCAGCCACATAGTCAAAAGAAACGGGCTGCCCCCGTGCATGTACCGCCTCCCGGTAGCTAACCTGTCAAGAGCATGAAGGGTCTCCTCCAGGATCAAGGGTGCAACATCTTGGCCCAAGCGACAGTGAACAACTACATCCAGCAATGCCCGATGACAAATCCCAAAAGAGTAAACCATAAACAAGGTCCCAAACATGCAGAGTGCAAAAGCATCCCAATAGGCATCATCAATCAAGCCTAAGCCCCTAAATCTATCAGGAAAACTAGAAATGTCAAAATGATCGGGACCACGGATCATACCTTGTGCTTCCTCCGGGGAAAGATGAAGAAGGTTGTACAACCTATCAACAAAAGAAGCTCCTCCGGGCAAAGAAATCGCAATCTCTTCCACCTCGGGACCACCAAGCAAAGCCCGGAATTATTCAACGGTCGGAACCACCTCATTGTAAGAAAAGCAAAAGACATGCCTTCTAGTATCCCAAAATGAAGAAGAAACCCTCAAAAGATCATAATCCGGAACCAATTCTTTGAGAGACAACAAGCATCGTATCTTGTACCTTTCTTCAAAGAATGACCTCCTCTCGTGCATAATCTCCCGGGACCACTCTTTGAACTTATTGAAGAAAGACATTTGAGAATCTTGGGATAATTTGGATGGATTTCTCATGCTCACAATTTTCTCCATGAATTTTCTCTCCTTCTCCCCGAAAATGGTTGTTTGAATGGGCAGTTGGAGTGGTTGTTTGAATTAAAAGAGGGAAAACCAGATCTGAAGCAAAAATTAAATGCCAGTGTCAGATTTCAAGCCTATCCGCGTGGAGACAAATGTCATCATCAGAAAAAAAATCTACAGCAGTTTAAACTGCTGCACCACGGAGGAATATTTCATCCCAGCCGCTCGAAACCTGTGCAAAGCCTGTCCAAACAGTTCATATACCAAACATTCACACCCTTGCCAAAAAACCGGGCTCATGCAACATCGCATTCATAATTTTTAAAAAAATAGAAATCCTAGATTATTACATTCCAAAAAAAAAAAAAAAAAAGTGTGCATAAAACATAAACCGTATCTGTCAAAATAGGTACAATCTCAGAATCAACCAAAGATCATCAATCAGAATCCTCAGTGGCTGGCGCTTTCCCCCGGTCCCTATTGCAACTCGGGCCCGCCTCCTTAGTAGTCATGAATATCTCGGGCTCGGGATCGTCATCCTCGTCTCCAGAGAGAGGCTCGCCTGGATCAACCGGCACGCCACGATAAGGCAAGCCGAGATCCGCAAAGAAGTCATATCCGAACGTGAACGCATCGGATCCCTGGCCATGCGAAGATGATCCACCGTGGCGCCAAACATGTCCCTGTCCATGCAAATCCCGAGGATGACGTGGTCGGAGGGCGGCTCCATCTTTGGGATCTATGAGAGGAGAAAGAGGAGTCTCGGGAGAACGCTCGGAAGGAATAGGGGAAGTCTCCCGCTCTACAGGTGCCGACTGTGCCTGTCTCGCTCTGCCCTGAGCAGCCCCACAGGCAACCATCCTCCTAATGAACCTCTTGGCCCCAATTACCTGCTTCGTCAGCTTCTCCACGACCACAGCCGGGAACTGCACGGAAACAAAAGCGTCAGAAATGATTAATGCGAAAGAAAAGAAGAAGAGACAGAAGCAGAAAAACGACGTATCTTCATACCCGGACGAGGCCGGAAAGCTCGTGGACCCGCTCAAGGATAGGGATCTGCACTCTCAATCTAACCCCATCCTGGACATATGAAAAGTCCGATCGAGGGTACCGCACAACCTCCTCCCCCTCTCTCTCAAGCACCTGGGGCATCCTCAGCCTCCTCAAGATAAATCGCGAATAATCCTCACTCGCCACAAATCTCGAGAAGTGTTGGCCACCTCGATAATCACCCCAGGTCTCCGAGCTCTCAGTCGGATGCATCATATCAGCAGGAGGCTCCATCGTTCATCAAAGGCGCGTCGTCGCCATGCTGGCGCGTCACCCTCTCTCCCAAGTAATACGCATCACAGGTCAAACCCCTCAAAATCCTCCGCTCCACAGTCCACCTCTCAGAACCCTTCAGCTGCTCCACTTCGAAGCGGCCCCAGGGGTAGAACCTCATCCCCTCATCCGTCTCAGCTCTCATCAAAGGCAAGCAATCCTTGTACTTGAGGGTCGTGCGCCCCCTAGAACCTATCTTCTCCCGAGCATGCTTGGTCCAGGAGATCATAGCTGGATATGCCCCGATGTGCTTCACCGGCTGCCGCCACATCGTGACATGAAAGAACTCCAGAGCCCATACCTGCAAAAGGTAAAGATCACATCAATTAAGTGCGGAAAGAAACAATGCGTGATTAAGGAAAAGAAAAAGCAGAAGCTTATACCTCCAGAGGGAACTCAAAGCACGTCAGGGAGCTGACAGCCTTTCGGCTATACCGATCCAGAGCAAAATATAGCTCTGCCAGCCCGGCCTCCCCCCAAGATACCTTTCCAGCCATCTCCACATCAGTCAACATCCTCAGTAGGGCAAACACTGCCGTCCCCTCGGCATGTCCAAACAGTGTGCTCGAAAAAGTGAACCACAAGAAGGACCTGGCAATCTGCTCAGCAGCAATCCTATCATCACCAGCCTCGTACCTCTCAATGCTCTCCACAATCTTCCCCTGAATCACCGCATACTCCATCCCCATCCCCTTCTTGAGAATGGGGACAAAGCCTAGAAGGTCCTGCAACTCCCGGTCACTGTAGTCGTCTCTCCACTCAATGCTACGTCCCTTAAAGGACAGGCCCGTGATCGCAGCATAATCAGAAGGTGTGACCGTAGCCTCACCCCAGAAGAAATGAAATGTGTGGGTCACGTCCCACCAATGCTGTGCCAAAGCAAAAATCAAGCCCTTACTCTTGGGGAACTTGATCAACCCCCTCAGACACTCAACAAACTCATATAACCCAGTCTCAAAGACAATCTGTTTCGGACTCATCAAATTTCCTCTGCCCAAAACTGGAAGCCGATCGCACAGGCTAATCACGGCCTCCACTGATCCCCGAGTCTTCAGCTTATTCAGTTGATCCGTCACGAACCGATCACCACCCTGCAATTGAAAAGAAAAACAAAAATGTCAAAAAAAAAAAAAGAAGAAAAAATTGCATTTGCATTTAAAAGCATACACACGCATCATAGACATAAAGTTTTGAAGAAAATTCGGCAGCATAACGGCATACAATGGACTCAACCCCATTTTTCTCGCACAAAAGAAAATATTTTTCACCAATCACCATTCATCATTCATTCATGCATAAAGAAACATGTCAATAACAAGGAGTCAACAGAAGCAAAACTCCGCCCCGTTTTTATTTTCAAAAAAAAAATGATGACATACAATTTTTCACAATGCATTCACAAGGAGTCAACAGGAGCAGAATCCTATTCAATTTTTCATAAAATAGCACAAATAAGCAATTTTCCACATTCATACATTTAATCAACGGAAGCAAAAATCCGTCCCACTTTTCACAAAAAATCATATTTTTACAAAAGCATGCATGCATACATTCATATCATTCAATAAAAACATCATCTCATTACAAAAATCCTACATGCAACAGAAAAAAAAAAAAGAGTCCGTCCCGGGTTCGGGAAAATTTTCGTCATCTCATATTTCAAAAATGGCAAAACGCCCAATCTTTTTTCAAACAAAGTGCACATTTAAATTACCCATATACTCACTACAACATGCAAATCATCAGAGTCAAAATTCAATGCCAAGAACATGATTTTCGAGTTCACAAAAAAAAAAAAAAAAATCAACCAAAAAAAAATCAATTTCAAACAAAAATCGACAAAGGAAATAAAGAAATTCGAAGTATACCGTGCGAAGACTCGGATCAGTAGACCAATGTTGCCACATATCGGGATATGGCTCCTCCGCAATCGATTGCGAAAGTGAGTAATGCCTCCTCATCCTCACAAGCTCTAGTCGTCTCTCCACGATCGGGCCGCGTCCTTGGCCTTGAATAACAACTTTCCCGTGTTCCATTGCTCGAAAATCGAAGGAAATCGGAAGGATTTTTGAAGCTTTTAGGCGTCAATGGCGGTTTCTGGGCTCTCTCTCTCATGAACTACGCTCAAAACAATGAAGAAGGAAAAGAAAAGCCTCGGCATTTTAAAAACCTGTCAGGGCTTCATTCTAGTCCGCGCGGACGTAATTGAAGGGCCAAAAAGACTGTTTTGCCCTTTAAAAATCTCAGACTCTGCAGTTTGATCCCAGACTTAACAGGGATAACCAAAGTTAACCTAAGTTAACCCCCTTTCAAAAGAACTCAACGGCAGTAAAACGTAAGTCCGATTTCTCCAGCGAAAGACAACGGAATCCCGTTTCTTTCCTCATTATCATCAACGGCAGTAAAACGTAAGTCCGATTTCTCCGACGAATGTTAACAGAATCCCGTTTCTTTCCTCATTATCATCAACGGCAGTAAAACGTAAGTCCAATTTCTTCAACGAAAGATAACGGAATCCCGTTTCTTTCCTCAATTTCATCAACGGCAGTAAAACGTAAGTCCGATTTCTCCAACGAAAGATAACGGAATCCCGTTTCTTTCCTCAATTTTATCAACGGCAGTAAAACGTAAGTCCGATTTCTTCAATGAAAGATAACGGAATCCCGTTTCTTTCCTCAATTTCATCAACGGCAGTAAAACGTAAGTCCGATTTCTCCAACGAAAGTTAACGGAATCCCATTTCTTTCCTCATTATCAGCAACGGCAGTAAAACGTAAGTCCGATTTCTCCAACGAAAGTTAACGGAATCCCGTTTCTTTCCTCATTATCATCAACGGCAGTAAAACGTAAGTCCGATTTCTCCAACGAAATTTAACGAAATTTCACCCCCAGCAGTTTTCGAACTACGTATGGGCTTGATTCCCCAATCGGGATACGTAGGTAGCCTACCATAGGTCCAGCCACTCGACCAAAACGGTCATCCCCTTCTCCGGCAGCAAACGTAAGACCGATCCCTTCAAATGAAGTCCACCAAGGACCATCAATCCCAAATCATCAAGGTTCGAGGCACCTAAAACGCCATCTTCAAGGCCTGAGGCACCTAAAACGCCATCATCAAGGTTCGAGGCACCTAAAACGCCATCATCTTCAAGGTCTGAGGCACCTAAAACGCCATCATCAGGGTTCGAAGCACCTAAAATGCCATCATCAAGGTTCGAGGCACCTAAAACGCCATCATCTTTAAGGTTCGAGGCACCTAAAATGCCATCACCAAAGGTTCGAGGCACCTAAAATGCCATCATTACCAGGTTGACACCCTAAAACAATCACTCTAGGGTCAACATCGAAAGACCCGAACTACGACCGACTTGATTCCTCTTAAGGATACGTAGGTAGCCTATCATTAGGTTCAGCCATCAGACCAAAATGGTCATCCCTTTCCCCGGCGATGCGGATATACAACTTCAGCCATCAAATCAAAATGGTCATCCCTTTCCCCAGCGGTGCGGATATGCAACTCTAGCCATCAGACCAAAATGGTCATTTTCTATCCCCAGCAGAGTTTCTTTCAGCAACCGACTGCAGAACTCGCTCACCAGGTTGACATCCTAAAACAGTCACTCTAGGGTCAACGTCTGAAGATAGTCGAAAGACCCGAACTACGACCGGCTTGATTCCTCTTAAGAATACGTAGGTAGCCTATCACCAGGTCCAGCCACTCGACCACTTTGGTCACCCCTTTTCAAATATGGAGCCTTACTCTTATCGACGACCCCGCTTCCTTCGAAAGCGCCGTCGCCGAGGGGCTACTGTAAGTGCTCCAATTTGAATTGTTAGTATTTTCGTTAGAAAACTAACGAAAGCCTTCACATCCTTAACCTAAACCTTAACTTTTCTAACAAAACCTAACTTTTCTAACAAAGCAAGGGTAAGTTGGGGATTGCTATTTGGAGTTAAGCAAGGTAAAGAATCTTACAAAAGGTAAAAATCCGAAATGGGTAAGCTGTAAATAACAGCTGGTTGAGTATTTGAAAAAAATATTCCTCTTGTCCAAAGCCTGCAGCAACATTTAATGAACAGTGCACGCTAACAGACATATCCGCGCGGATGGAATTGAAATTTCCAGAGGCCTATAAATAGAGCCCCTCAGTCTCATTTTTAAGAAGAACAATTCACTCACAACAGCATCTTGGTGAAAATATTATAGAAGACAATGGGAATTCCTTGAATTGGCACCTTTTTCTTAATCATTTTCCCAAATCCCACTCACTAAACACTCTCATATTCAAGTCTCAAACACGAATCCAAGAAAGATAGGATACCACTATTGGTAAACCCTCCTTCTCCTTACCTTATACCTCCCTCATCCATGTAGGCATCTCATACTTTACAGATGTAACTTGTTCTTCCACTTGTTGTTCAAGAGGATCTCCATGGAAGTTCATCTCCATGGATGATCTTCTATAAAGATCCACATTCCTTCTAAATTGTTGCCTTTTATCTTACACAAAATAGTTGATACTTGACCTAAGGTGTGGTCACCTTGGAGTTCATCTCCATGGATGATCACACTAAATGGTCCACATTCTCATTTCATGTCATTAATCTTTACTTGACCTAAAATGAAGTCACCTTGGAATAAATATCCATGGATGACCATTTTAAAGGGTCCAAATTGTTTCTTACTACCTTGAAAGCATTTTCTTAACCTAAAATCAATTTTCATACATAAAATCTTTATTTCAAGTTAAATCTCCCCTTCCCAAGCAAATAAAGTGCTTCAAGTCCTAATGTACCCTAAGGATGGTGATGGATGTGTATTTATCCATCCAAATGATGCACTTTTAGGCTTTCTTTGTGTTTGATTCCCGAGTTTTATATATATTTGATATGGTTTGTTAGTGTTTTGATAGTTCAGGGGCTGAAGTGCAACAATGCTGAAATGCAGGACAAGCGACATTTGGAAGCTTTTGGACTAAATTGGAATTATTGGAAAATCCAGGGACTAAACTGGAAATACGGAAATTTGGGATGAATTTGATTTATAAAAATTCGTGAGTTAAAGTTAAAAATAAAATCCCAAAGAGCGAAGCGCAAAAGAATTCATTTTAGTGGTCAAAGTGAACTTGGCATATTGTGGTACCGTAATAGAATCCATAATAGTAAGAGAATATTTAGGATTGTAATCCGGCCACATAACCGTGTCGATCCTAGCTAAAGTGAATGAACCCTAGAAGTTGAGTTAATGTATTATAAGTAAAATTTTGCATAGAATGATGGTGAAGTGAAATCCAATTTACGAATCTCTGCTCATAATCTGTTTTATTGTTTATTTAGTTTTTGTTATTTATTTTATGCTTTTAGTTCTAAATCAAATCTATAAACTTTGGTTACAAAATTCACTGCTTTTACTTTATTTTTTTACCAACGAGTCTCTGTGGATTCGACCCCTGCATTTGCATACTGCTACACCGGTAGTGAGTACACTTGCTCAGTTTTTATTACAAGAGGGAGTTTTCCTCCATCAAGTTTTTGGCGCCGTTGCCGGGGACTTGTTGCAAGTAAACAAGTAGGTTAAGTAGTGAATGCAAGGTCGTCGTTCTTTGAAGCCTACATTGGTGCCATTGGACGATAACATAAATAGACTAGAGGAAGCATTTGAGGGCGATCCCCTCTTTAATCCTCTCTTTTCAGATTCGGACATCGAATCAGAACCCTCCACCACCGAGGTAGAGGAAGAGAAAGCCGAGATGGCAGAACCACCGGCACAAACAATGAATGATTTCCTTAGACCTCGGGTAGACACTTCTACCTCTTGCATAGTGCTGTCCGATGCAGCCAAAAATTTAGAGATCAAAGGACAATACTTTGCCATGTTGCCAAGCTTTCACGGATTGCCTGGTGAGGATGCACTCACGTTCCTTAAAGAGTATATTATTGTTGTTGCTCAATTTTTGTTAAGACAGGGAGTGACTGAGGAGCAAATTAGACTGAAGTGTTTTCCTTATACTCTTAAGGGAGTGGCTAAGACATGGTTGATGATGCTTGCACCGAGCAGCATCAGTACTTGGGGAGAGTTACAAGATGTGTTCCTTAAAAGATATTACCCACATCATCTGTTGGCTGGTTTTAGACAGAAATTGATGACATTTTCCCAAGATGTGGGGGAGCCCTTTTATGAGGCATGGGAAAGATTTAATACAATGTTAATGCAATGTCCCCAACACAATTTCACACTACCCTCACTGAACCAAGCCTTTTATGATGGCTTGAATGAAAATGGTCAATCAATGGTTGACAATGCTGCTGGAGGCTCGATAGGAGCCAAGACCCCGGAAGAAACTAAAGCTTTATTTGAGATGTTGAGAGCTAATTCTCAACAAAAGAGTTCGAGGGGTAGAACAAGGGGGGTACTTGAATTGAATGCTAGTGATAATATTTCAAAGCAGATTGCACTTTTAAATAATAAATTGGATAAATTGACTGCTTGTGGCACTTCTGCTGGTGCCAATGTTATTACTGATTATTGTACAAATTATGGTTTATCATCTCATGTGACTAATATGTGTCCAAGTGCAGCAAATTTTTCTTATCATCCTGAACAGGCACATGCTTTCAATGGATATGTACCAAGGCCACCACCCCAAGGCAACCCATATGGTAACTACAATCCATGGGGTGGCCATCCGAATCAGCAAGTAAAACCCCTTCATGTGCCACCACCTGGACAACATGATAAAGAGCCTTGGGAGCTGGCAGTTCAGCAGTTAAGGATGGAGATGCAGCAAAGTAATAGAAACACAGAAGCTGCAATTGGAAAGATGGGCACACAAGTAGAGCAACTCGTGAAGGTTGCCCAAGAATTGATGAAAGAGAAAAACCCACCTGAGCAAGCAAAGTCAATCACGACAGTGTGGGATGAAAGTGAGGAAATTGAGGAGGTATTTCTATCTTCTCTTGATAATTTTGAATGTGATAATATTGATAATGGTAGTAAGGAAGAGGATGAGATTGGGGAGGTTCAATATGTATTTTCTGCATTAAATTTAGAAACCCCTCTCCCCAATGTTGTGAAAACCACACCCCAGAGAGGTGTGGAGTTTGAAAAGATTAAACATGTTCAAAAAGACCTCGGGTGTTTTACTATCCCAATTTCTTTAGGGGGTCAAAATTTTAAAGGTTTGTTGGATCTTGGGGCAAGTGTTAATGTGATGCCCTTTTATGTTTTTAGAAGTTTGGGGGTATGTGAGTTGAAACCACCCATGAGAGACTTGCAATTGGCGGATCTCTCAATCAAAAGACCCTTAGGGGTTATTGAAGGGGTGTTGGTTAAAATTGATAAAATTATTATCCCCATTGACTTTTATGTGATGTGTATGGAGGGATCAAGTGAGGAGCAACTGAAAACTCCCATTCTGCTTGGGAGGCCATTTATGTTTGACACTAAGGCCACCATTGATGTGTGTCAAGGGGTGGTGTCCTTGAGAGGTATGGGGGAGAAATGTAAATTTTGTATGCTTAAAAATGATAAGAAACCCTTCCCCACAGATGGTTTTGTAGGAGCCATAACCGATTTTCCAATTTTTAAAGATGATGTGAATGGATGTGAGAAAAGTGGGGATAATGCGAACGTTTGTCCCTTGGCTAGTAACATTAAAGCCGACAAATACTCTAGGAGTAACGGGTCGTATCACTCCCCACACGACTCCCATAAAGAGTCGATTCCATCACATCTACCACAAGGACCTTCAAAATCGAGAGTTAGTGAGGAGAGTTATAGTGATTTATCTGATTCTATATTTTTAAATATTTTTGTGCATGATAACTCTCTTGATCTTGGTTGTAAGGATGGTGTTTTGCAGGTTGTGAAAAAAGTTGAGTTTGTGGGTGGAAATCCCAATAAAAGGAAAAGAAAGAGGGGTAAGCACAAGCGTAAAGTTTCAAAAATAAATGTGGTTTTACCCCTACTTGTTGACAAGGGAGAACTGAAGTGGAAAGAGAAGGGCGTTTGTGCCCGTGAGGAGAAGAGATGGTCCAAAGGCCGCAAAGCAAAGGCCAAGTAAGCTTGGGACCATAGTCGGGCTAACGACTTTAACCAAATGCGCTGCTTGGGAGGCAACCCAATGAGGTATGTTTTATTGTTTTGTTAATTATTGTCTAGTAGTGTCTTGCTATCTGTCAAACCCAAGGCACGCTTTTGTTCTCTTTGCTATGAGGACATAGCATGTTTTGAGTTTGGGGGTGGGCAACTCTCCGAGTTTGTGGGTTTATAGGGGAGTGTATATAGTGTCACCCTCCAAAAAAAATAGAAAAATTTAAAAAATTTTTTGCTCTTTTCATAGTTGGGATGTTGGCCAAAGTTTGTGATGATTAGAGTGTGCTTTAATTTTAAAATCACATGTGTTATTATTAGTGTGGTGATTGGGATTGCATTGAAACATTTAAATTATGATTGCACCACCTCTCACTTCCGTATCATATTCTTGGTCATTGTCATCAACTTAGGTGCCTTTTATGGGATCACTTCGTGTATTCTCGGGGTCCCTAGAACATGTTTGCATGATTGTCAATAACACGTCAATAGGTTACTTGATATATATGGCTATTCTTTGAATTCCTTTTTGTGAGCCTTAAACTTTCTAGTCACTTATATAAAATTTTCCGCTAGAACCCTTTTTGAGCTTGAACAAGAATGGAATCTCTCACAAAGTGGGAGGTTATCCTAGACCACCATTCGCTTTCATTTGTACCTTCATTATCCCACCCTTTTTAACTTATACACTATTTTCCCACCTTTTCAAGAAAGTGAAACTAGGGAAAGAATGGGGATATTTTGGGGGATGTTTTGAAAATCAAAGGATGGAGTGGAAAGTGGTCACAAAAATAAAGAAGTGGGTCATGTTATGTAATGAAAAGAGGGGCTTGAGCAAAATATTAAATGCACATTCTTTGTGATATATTTGTGCAAAGCAAAATGAAAAAAAAAAAAGAAAGAAAGAAAAGAAAAAGAAGAAAAAGTGAAGCCTTGCCCTCTCTAATGTCGAAGTGGAAATTATGTTTCAAGGTGACCAAAGAAAGTAATGGAATGTGCCCAACCCCATGTCAATGTATGAAAAAGTTTTAGTTTGTGGGTTGGCACATTGGGAAATAATAAGGGTGAGCGGAGGAAGTATAATCAAAGTGAGGATGTATTGTTACAAGAAGACTTTCTAGTTTCACTTTCATATTTTCGTATGTCCTTACCTTCATTTGTAACCATGAACCTAGCCCTGCGATCTTTTGCACCTTAACTTTTAAGTCATATTATTCATTCAATATCGAGTAACCGGGTTGACAATCGTGTAAATATGCATATGAGTGTCCTTTTTGGTTTGTACTGTCTACGGCATATTGATTTAGAGCATCACTTAGTGAATCCATAAACAATCTTAGGTTGTCGGCAGTGACCTCCCATAATTAATTCATCATTCAGGCCGCGGTGGAAAATTGTGAGTTTTATGCTTCAATGTGATTGTAATCCCATTACTGTGGTGGCACTTGTTGATTATGTGTGTTGGTGAGAATCTGAGACTTGTGTGGCCAATGACTCATCTGTGATAGGACATCCCAAAAATAATAATTTTGTTTTCATATTTTATTAGTAGTATTTAGAGTAGTTTTATTTTTATTCTTTTAGTTTTGTTTTACTCGGGACGAGCAAAAAGTTAGTTTGTGGGTGTTTGATGGATGTGCATTTATCCATCCAAATGATGCACTTTTAGGCTTTCTTTGTGTTTGATTCCCGAGTTTTATGTATATTTGATATGGTTTGTTAGTGTTTTGATAGTTCAGGGGCTGAAGTGCAACAATGCTGAAATCTGGGACAAAAACTGACATTTGGAAGCTTTTGGACTAAATTGGAATTATTGGAAAATCCAGGGACTAAACTGGAAATACGGAAATTTGGGATGAATTTGATTTATAAAAATTCGTGAGTTAAAGTTAAAAATAAAATCCCAAAGAGCGAAGCGCAAAAGAATTCATTTTAGTGGTCAAAGTGGACTTGGCATATTGTGGTACCGTAATAGAATCCATAATAGTAAGAGAATATTTAGGATTGTAATCCGGTCACATAACCGTGTCGATCCTAGCTAAAGTGAATGAACCCTAGAAGTTGAGTTAATGTATTATATGTAAAATTTTGCATAGAATGATGGTGAAGTGAAATCCAATTTACGAATCTCTGCTCATAATCTGTTTTATTGTTTATTTAGTTTTTGTTATTTATTTTATGCTTTTAGTTCTAAATCAAATCTATAAGCTTTGGTTACAAAATTCACTGCTTTTACTTTATTTGTTTACCAACGAGTCTCTGTGGATTCGACCCCTGCATTTGCATACTGCTACACCGGTAGTGAGTACACTTGCTCGGTTTTTATTACAAGAGGGAGTTTTCCTCCATCAGATGGCTTGATATAGTAGATCACCACTAAATATGTTTAGTGATCACTAATCAAAGCCTAAGGAAATGGGGACAAGCATGGATGCAAAACCCTTAAAATCACATTTTCCTTCAAGAAATATGTTGCTGTCCAGTAACATTTTTCTGTGACCTCAGTCCATTTTACTATTTTTTGGACACAGTAAAACTTGGAATTTGGTATTGACTACAAAATACTTTTTGTAGCTAAAATCCATAGAATTCCAGACATATTTTTACTTTATTTTTTACGTGAGTCTAACTCCTTTTTCTAAATTATTTTCCAAAGGTCAGTTTAGCAGTCTCTGGAAATCCAGATTTCACATCTGTGATTTCCAGAAGGTTTTGGTCCATCAAATCATCTCAAATTATAAAAATATTTTGTAGTAACCTTATTTAAGATGTTTTGAACAACTTTCATTCTCTGATTTTTCCCAGATTCTGAATTTTTAAAACTCTTAAATCCATTTTAAAATCAAGTAACTGTCTTTTTCATTCTGGCAGAATTGACTTTCAACTTCAAGGAGTCTTTTGAGTACCAAAACTCAACCCTAAAATCATACCAAAAATCATGGGACTTGTTTAATGTCTTACAAAGAGTTCTCAATTTTTAGTTTTCTCAGTTTGCATTTATTTTAACCAAATAAACTCACACACACACACACAAATGGTTTCAAATTAGGAAGACTCGTTTTACGAGGCATTCCGGGTGAACCCTAACGTTCTTCCCGGAGTGTAACGTGACCTCCGAACCCAAATCTCTAATCTCGGGCATTTTTCAAAGTTTTGGCCCTTAAAATAAAAATGGCGTGGCGACTCCCGTCTTTTTGATTTTCAAAAATCGCGGTGGCACATTCATCACACTACCCAACCTATGACTTCCGCC
Source organism: Adenophora triphylla var. japonica (assembly GCA_022495995.1). Lineage (NCBI taxonomy): Eukaryota > Viridiplantae > Streptophyta > Magnoliopsida > Asterales > Campanulaceae > Adenophora > Adenophora triphylla. Next base: position 180,501 of record JAFEMH010003110.1, on the reverse strand, counting down.
GTCAGCAAAACCATTTCTATCCCTAGCAATGCGAATCCCCAAACCATTAGTAGGCAAACAACCGAAGGCCAAGAGACATTGCCTCCTCCTCCGCCTGTGAATTATGGCAAGAAGCAGATGTCCCCATCTCCTGATCTTGAGATCAAAAGCATGCTCGTTCAGATGAAGAATCAGTTGGATCGCCAACAGAATAGCACCTCCTTGATAGCCGAAAGCTTGATAAAGGTGCAAAAAGAACAGGAGTTGCTCTCCAAAAGAATGGATGCTGTCTCTCCTTACCGTCCTAGAGTCCTTGACTTCAACATTGGGGACAACTCTTAAACTTTCAATGAATTCCTTCCAATGGCATCATCTGTAAGGATGTCGTCATCACCAACCCTGACGTCTTCTCCCTCGTTGATGACTTATGCGGCGATGTCGACACCCTTAGCCACCAGTGCCTACAGGATGACTTTCCCAGAAGGACTCATCTTCACTAACATCACCGTCATGACATCCTCTGCAGATAATGCTAATCCTTCTGTTAATTTCAATACTAGTTCTGCCTTGGATAATATTGCTCGTGCTACTAACCCTTTTGCAGGTACCTACATTGCAAATCAGCTTCAGGAGTTGAGGGACATGATCATGAATGTGCCAGGTGTCACCCCGCCTATCCAGCAGGTCTCCCCAACATGTTACAATCAGTCTCGCTTTATTCCAGCAATTGCGCATGTCGACATCACGAAAGGATTTAGCGTTCCTGCCATGAAGTTGTATGATGGAAGTTCTGATCCTGGGAGCATGTCGCCCACTACCAAGAAAATATGGAGATCGTTCGTATTCCGCTCCAGTTTCGTGAAACTTATTTGTGTCGAGGGTTCGGTTCGACGTTGGTAGGACCAGCATTGAAGTGGCTGATCTGTCAACCTCCTGGTTCTATTGGGTCATTTGCTCAACTTGTCAACCTGTTCAACAATCAATTCTCTTGCAGCCGACAATTTGAGAAGCTCACCAGTGATCTTTACCGTATTACCCAGTAGCCCGCCAAAGCCTTAAAGGACTATGTTAATAGGTTTAATAAAGTAGTTCTGGAGATCCCCAACCTGGACATGGCGACAGCTGCTGAAGCTTTCAAAATGGGCTTGAAGAAGGATTCCCCTTACTATGAAGATTTGGTGATGAACCCGTGTAAGAAGATGGAGGATATCCGAAACCGAGCTTTAAGATTTATCAGGCTGGAAGAGGACAAGGTGCAGCAGTCCAAGCATCCTGACAAGGCTTCATCATATGACCATCCTGACAGGAAGATAGAGTCGTCTCACCAAAGGCAGAACAGATCCAGATCCTACCACAGAAATGTCCATAACAAAGTCAATTGTGTGGAAGATGATGGAGATGATGATGATTTTGAATCTCCTAAAATTTTTGATTATTGTTTCTCTGTTGATGTTTCAGGTATCCTGTGTGCAATGAGTAATCTTGGAGATAAAGCAAGGTGGCCTTGAAAGATTGACAACTCGTCCGGCTGGAGGGATAAATCCAAGTGGTGCACTTACCACGAGGATTTCGGACATCTTATCGAAGATTGCATCGCCTTGAGGAAAGAAAATAGTTACCTGTTATCTAAGGGACATCTTAAAGAACTCCTTGGGAACCGCAAGACCAAGACGGAAAACAAAGAGCCCGTTGCAACCAGACCACCATCTCCTCCACCGGTAACGAAGGTAGTTAATGTTATTAGTGGTGGTTCTGATATTTGTGGTACTTCTTATTCTACAGCTAAGAGATTTGCTAAGCAAGCTAAGGATGAGAAGCCCGAGAGACTCTCAAAGATGTCGCAGCTCACATCCCAAGATATCATCTCCTTCGAAGAAAGCGACAGGAACAATGTTATGGATCCTCATCATGATGCCTTGGTCATTGCACTCCAGATCACCAATTGCAAAGTCAGACGTATCCTAGTAGATGGAGGCAGTTCTGTGAACCTCATTATGCTAGATGCCTTGAAAGAAATGAAGATCTCTGAAGATAGCATTGTAAGAAGAACCTCAGTGCTCGTGGGATTCAGTGGGGAAACCAAAAGCACAGTGGGAGAGATTACACTTCCAGTTTATGTCGAAGGTATCAACTCCATGGAGAGATTCTGCGTGATTGATAGTGCAACTTGTTACAATTTAATTTTGGGAAGACCCTGGATCCATGGAATGAAGGCAGTGCCATCCACCTATCACCAATGTGTCAAGATGCCGATGCCCTGGGGAGTTGTTAAGGTCTACAGTGATTATCAGTCAGCTAAAGAATGCTATATGACCACCATGAAGGCGTCGACATCTCCCAAGATGGCATAGCAATTACAGAGAAAGGCCCGTGAAGTTCTGGAAGCGAAGGAGCATGACGTGAAAGAGATACTCTTAAACCCCTCAAACCCAGATCTCAAGGTGCTGATTGGTCAAGATGTTCCGGCAGAAATCGAAGAAGACCATGTCAACCTCTTGAAAAGCAGGATTAAAAGCTTCGCCTGGAAGCATGAAGATATGAAAGGCATCAGTAAAGATGTCATCACCCACAAACTTAACATTGATCCATCCTTCAGACCAATTCACCAAAAAAGACGGAAGTTCGCACAGGAAAGGAATCTAATCATTCAGGAAGAAGTAGACAGATTGCTCAAAGCTAAAATGATCAGAGAAGTCGAATACCCAAGATGGTTAGCAAACGTGGTGGTGGTAGAGAAGAAGAACGGCAAGTGGAGAGTTTGTGTCGACTTCACAGACTTAAACAAAGCCTGTCCCAAAGATCCTTTCCCCTTGCCACACATTGATACTTTGGTAGATGCTACTTCTGGACATGAAGTGTTGACCTTCTTAGATGCATCTTCAGGATTCCAGCAAATCCAGATGGAGCCATCCGACCAAGAGGACACCGCCTTCATTACCCCAACAGGTATTTATTGTTATATTGCAATGCCTTTTGGACTAAGAAATGCAGGTGCTACATACCAGAGGCTGGTCAACATGATGTTCAAAGAGCAGATTGGGGACACCATGGAAGTATACATCGACGATATGGTGATAAAGTCGAAGAAAGCTGAAGATCATGTTCGGGATCTTACTCAAGCATTTGACATCCTGGACAAATTCAACATGAAGCTGAACCCAGTAAAGTGCAATTTTGACATGAAGTCCGGTAAATTCTTGGGCTACATGGTGACGCAAAAAGGGATAGAGGAAAGCACAGAGCAAATAAAAGCCATCATCAATCTAACGTCGCCTAAATCCATCAAAGATGTTCAAAGGTTGACGGGGAAAGTGGCAGCACTGAATCGATTCATCTCAAAATCCTCAGACAGATGCAAGCCATTCTATGACATCTTAAAGAAAAATTCTAGATTTGAGTGGACTGAAAAGCATGAACAAGACTTTCAAGATTTAAAGATGTACCTGTCAACACCTCCCCTACTCTCAAAGCCTCAAGAAGGTGAGCCATTATGTGTTTACTTAGCTGTCTCCGAAACTGCAGTTAGTACCGTCCTGGTCCGTGATCAAGATGGCGTCCAGCAACCGATATATTATGTAAGTAAAACACTGCTTGATGCGGAAACCAGGTATTCACACCTTGAAAAATTAATCTTAGCTTTAATTTCTGCTTCAATTAAGTTTAGGCATTATTTTGAAACTCATGTCATTGTCATTCGTACTAACTATCCGATAAAAAGTGTAATGAGAAAACCAGAAATGTCAGGAAGAATGGCCAAATGGTCCGTTCAACTAAGCACTTATGACATCAAGTATGAGCCTAGAATAGCAATAAAATCCCAAGCACTTGCAGACTTTGTGGCAGACTTTAGTCCAACCATGCAACCGAAAGTCGAACTAGAAGTCTAACAACTCCAAGATGGGGACATCCTGCGAGAGTGGACTCTATTCACAGATGGTGCTTCTAATATGAGGGGCACAGGGCTAGGTGTTGTCCTAAAGTCGCCACAAGGGGACATCATACCCCAGGCCATTAGTTGTGATTTTAAAGCCACCAATAATGAAGCAGAATACGAAGCCTTAATCGTGGGCCTAACCGTGGCTCTAGACATGAACATTAAAGCAATATAGGTATATAGTGATTCATTGTTACTTGTCAATCATTTTAATGGTTCCTATGCAGCAAAAAATGCCAAGATGACAGCTTATTTGGGCATTGTGAAAATTCTGGCAAGCAAATTTCAAATCTTCTCCTTTGAACATATGCCCCGAGAGGAGAAATCTAAAGCAGATGCATTGGCCAATCTTGGATCAGCTTTCAAAAGCTTATCTCAGACCAATATACCAATCATACATGTTAATATCCCTGCAGTGGAAAGGTTAGAACTTTTTTGCACAGATGACGAAATCCCAGATAATCAGATAGAGACATCTTGGATGACGCCAATAATTAAATATCTTCAAGATGGCACCATCCCTAATGAGGAAAAGAATGCAAGATCATTCAGGGTAAGGATTTCAAGATTCGTATTAATAGATAATGTGCTGTTTAAGAAATCATTTGCAGGTCCATACTTGAGATGTCTCGAAGCTGACAAAGCCGTGAAAGTTCTAAGAGAATTGCATGAAGGACTATGTGGTAACCATTCTGGGGGCAGAAGCCTATATACGAAAGCTCTACGAATGGGTTACTACTCGCCAACAATGCGTCAAGATGCTGCCATCTTTGCCAAGAAATGTGTAAATAAATTACGGCTTGAGATTACCTTTAGGTCGGAAGCAGACACAACACTTTGCAGTCGGTTAACCTGAAATAAAAAGATTAGAACTATCATCAGTAATTTTTTTTTGCCAAAATCAGTACTTCTTTCTATATGAAATACATATTAGCATATAGAAGTTCTACATTTGGATCAAGTTGGGGTGTGCTACTTTAGATAGAAAACATTCCTTAAGATGCCCAATCCGAATCACACCATCCTTGTAGCGTGAGCTCACTATCAGCACGAAGAAGAATACCCTGACCATGTGTGCTTTTGAGATAACGAACAACTCGCAATGCCACATCCCAATGATCCTTGCGAGGTTCCTTCATGAATTGCGACAGAATATGAACCTAATATGCCAAATCTGGACGAGTGACAAAGTAAATGAGATGGCCAACCAATCGTCTATAACGTTCTAGATCATCCAAAAGATCACCAGTGGCAAGGCCAAGTTTATTATTCGGTTCAATAGGAAAGCCAGATGGCTTTGCTCCCAATAGCCAACCTTCGAATATAATGTCCAAAGTATACTTTCGTTGGCATAGAAATAGACCAGAGGAGCTACGAGAAACTCCAATGCCCAAGAAATACTTCAAGGAGCCAAGATCCTTCATCTAAAAACATTCACTCAGATACTTTTTGAAGACTGTAAGGCAGCGGAATTGTTCCCAACTATAATAAGATCGTCAACATACACAAGAATATTCATATGAATCGTACCTTTTTGTAAATGTGAACAGGAAATAATCAGAATAAGACTGCAAGAATCCATAGTGTTTCAAGGAAGCCACCAGCTTAGCAAACCAACAACGCGGGGCCTGTTTCAGGCCATAAAGGGATTTGCGAAGGCGACAAACCATATTAGGCTGATTGGAATGAAAACCCAGAGGAGGTTTCATGTAGAGCTCTTCCTGAAGATCACCATGCAGGAAAGCGTCATGTACATCCATCTGATGTAGTTCCCAATTCTTTGAGGCAGCAATGGCAAGAAAGGCTCAAACGGTGACCATCTTGGCCACAGGAGTAAAAGTTTCCGTGTAATCAATCCCTTCTTTCTGATGATTACCAAGAACCACCAATTGAGATTTAAGCCGTTCAACAGTACCATCAGACTTGTACTTAATCTGATAAACCCACTAGCTACCAAGAGCACACTTACCATGTGGTAGAGGAACCATAGTCCATGTGCCATTATCTTCCAAGGCACGAATTTCAGCTTGATAGATTCCTTCCACTCATCTTGTGACATTGCCTCACGAAAAGTCCTAGGCTCTTTAGACAAGGTAATAGCTGCAAGGAAGTTACGATATTTCACAAAAAAACTGTCACAATTTATATAGTGAGCTATAGGATAAGGATTACCTGAGGAGCCGACTGGAGTGGAGTGTTTGGGGATGGACTAGCAGAAGTGACAGTAGCAGCAATGTAGTCTCGAAGAAGAACGGAGGGTACTTTCGTATAGATGCCACTCCCTAAAGCATCTTGCTCAAATGGAGAGGTGTCTGTCGTAGAAGCAGGTGAAGCCTCTGTAGAGGTAATATCTGTAGAAACTGTAGGCACGGGATCAGGTATGTCTGCAGGAGCTACTGTCAAAGGTTCAGAAACAATATCTGCCACATCTGGATAGTCAAGAAAGGCAAAATCAGCCTCTTGGTTAAGAGTCTCCACAAAATCCGGGGAATGAGGCACCGACGACAAATCACTATAAGGAAAATTGGTTTCAAAGAACTTCACATCCCGGGAGACAAAAAATTTCTTTGTCTCTAGATCGAACAGCTTCCACCCCTTTTTGCCTAGAGGGTAACCCACAAATATACATTTTCGGCTACGACTGGCAAACTTATCTCTCTTTGGTTTCTGATTATGGGCATAACACAAGGAACCAAAAACCCTAAGAGAGTCAAAGAAAGGTAATTTTCCGAACAAAACCTCATAGGGAGTCTTATTGCCTAAGAGGGGAGTGGGAGTTCGGTTAATCAAATGAGCAGCAGTAAGAACTGCTTCTCCCCAAAAGAAAATTGGTAAATGAGCCTGAAATCTTAGCGCTCTAGCAACATTCAGAATATGAAGATGCTTCTGCTAGACTTGACCATTTTGTTGAGGGTTACCGACACAAGATGCTTAAAAAGTAATGCCAGTGAAAAAGAAATAATCAAGCATGCAATTAAATTCAGTACCATTATCAGATTGGACAACCTTAATCTTTTGAGAAAACTGACGTTCAACCATTGCAGTGAAAGCCATAAACATACGAAAAACTTCGGTTTTATTGACCAACAAATAAACCCAAACAGCTCGGGAAAAATCATCTACCAAAGTTAAAAAATAATGTGCACCACAAGAAGAAGAATGAGTGTATGCATCCCACAAATCACAATGAACCTTTTCAAAAATTCTAGTGGACTTATGGTCATTAACCGGAAAACTATCTCTAGATTGTTTAGCCCTAAAACATGTATCACAAGGTTTAGGTAAACTGCCAGAAGTACCACGAACGGAGGGAAGAAGCTTTACTACATTCTCGGAAGGGTGCCCCAAGCGATTATGCCACAGCTCCAACACAGAAGGCGATTCGATAACAGAAACATTATATGTTGAAGATGTGATGCGAAAGTAGTAGAGTCCATCCCGCCTAACACCCATTCCAATCAGGTTCCTCGACAGGTCCTGTATAGCACACACAAATGAGTTAAATTGGACAGTGCAATGAATATCGTCAGACAGTTGAGATACTGAAATTAAATTGCAGCTTAAATTCGGAATAAAAAGAACATGAGAGAGAGAGAGAGAGAGTAATGGTGTCCGTCAGATGAATGGATCCCTCTGTATGAGCCAAAACTGATGACCCATTAGGCAAACCGACAGGACAAGCCAGTATATTCCGAGAATTAAGAAGACACGAGGCATTTCCGGTTACATGATTTGAAGCACCTTTATAAATTATCCATGAAGTTGAATCAAACTTACCATGGAAATGATCATTTGAGATTTGGGAATTATCGATAAGGCTTGCCAAAGCCTGCCATTGCTCAGCTGTAAAAAAAAAGAAGAAGCCACAGAGGGAGATCCTACAGCAGCTGCACCAACAATAACAGGGCCACGATCCGGTGTCGTTGTAGTTCCGATGCTTCCACGAGGAGAACCTCTACCTCGCCCATTTTGCGAACGACCATCGCCGCGAGCATTGGATTTATTGCATTGCTCAAGCCACCAATCTGGATATCCATGCAATTCAAAACATGTGGTACTATCATGACCCGTCTTCTTACAATGAGTACATGTGCGATGGGATTTATCAGGGTTGTCGTGACCACGAGCTCCACCAGTATGAACAGAAAAACTAACCACATCTTCAAGAACAGGCTTGGCAAGGCAAACCTGCTCATCATGAGCCACCAATTTATTTGCCCTGTCAAGACCAGGAAGAGGGTCCATAGACAAAATATTGGTATGAGTATTGGCATGATACTCGGAATTCAAACCCATAAGGAATTGATGAAGCTTGCCTATCTCTCTGCGATCCGCATGTTGTTGAGCAGCCGTGCAATTGTCATAACAAGTGCAATTGATCAAAGGTTCATGGCTATGGAGTTCTTCCCACAATCCAGTTAATTTGCCAAAATATGTGGCCACCGACATGCCCTTAGTTTGCTCACAACGAGCAATAGAAGCCTTCAATTGTTGAATGCGTGGACCGTCAACCACAATATACCAATTTTTGAGAGAGTCCCACAAACGTTTAGCATCTCTAAATTTCGAGAGAGTGCTTTTAACATTGGATTCAATAGTATTCATGATCTAAGAAATCAACATGGCATGAATAGTATTCCAATCAGAGGTGGTGCAGGGAAGAACATGTTGAGTAATCGTACCATCTAGAAAATCGAATTTTCGGCGAGCTTCAAGAGCTGTCTGCATATCACTAGCCCAATCATCATAATTTTCACCATTGAAACGAGTAGTAGTAATTAAATCTCCTGGCCTATCCTGAGGACTAAGGTAAAACGGAGAATTATATTCGATTTTAGGAGGATTATTGACGATAGCATCGTTCCCCGCCATTGATTTAGACTTGTGTATGATGCCGCTCACTTGTAGGCCGGTAACTTGGCTCTACAGGTGGACTATTTATACGTCGGCATGATCAATTTAAACCCAACACGGGCACCTAACACGGGTTAACTCAATCCCAACATCAACTTGGGCCGGCTCTGATACCATGTAGGAACAATTTATGATTTTCCCAAAACTTGAATTCTCATTGATCAACTTGTGAATATATATGTTACAATAAAATCTGGTCTAAAGAGTTCTATTCGGAAAAGGAATTAGCAAAAAGGAATCCTAATTAACAAAGGAAACAACAGGAAAAGGAAACCAAATTCACGCCAGATCTGTTCCTGGGCAGCCGCCCACTGGGCCTGGGCGGTCGTCCACTTGTACAGAGGTTTTAGCCTCGTTGGGTTTTGAAGCTGGGCGGTCGCCCACTCTGCCTGGGCTGTCGCCCACTTGTACAGACGTTTTTGTGTTGCTGAGAAAAGGAGCTGGGCGGTCACCCACTTCAGCTGGGCGGTCGCCCATGTGTACAGTGCCGTCTTCAACGTCTTCACAAATTACATACTCCCTTCGTCCCGGCCCAAATGTCTCAAAATGGATTCGACACGGGAATTAAGGAATAAATATATATAATGTAAAAAGTGTATAGTGAAATAAATGTTGTGAGTATGAAAGTGATGTAGGAAAGAGAAAGTGAGGTAGGGAATAGTTAGTAAATATTTATTGTGAGTATGACAAGTGGGTTCCACAAATAAAAAAGTAATAAAAAAACTTTCCTTTTTTAGGTTGAGACATTTTAAATGGGACACCCAAAAAGGAAAGTTGAGACATTTGGGCCGGGCCGGGACGGAGGGAGTATTTAACATGATATTGATGTTTATGAAGTTATTGACAGATTAGAATTGCTCCAACAAGAACTCTCATGTAATGAATAAATAAATAAATTTCAGTATCCCTATAACAAGTAAGAGCATAAAGTAAGCAACAATATTGATTAAAATTCATGGGTTCCACAACGTATTGCAAATATAGCAATACCATAATTTGTTTATTCATGTGTCAATATATCCAAAGAGTCCAAAATGAACAAGTAATCAAAATATTACCTCACCTTTATCGGTGCAACTAAGTTAACACCACAAGAAACCCGAGAGAAAAGAATTGGCCCCACAAGATCTCCAATTAACTGCAAGAAATAAAGGACAATTTTCTGTAATCAATCACTACTCAGAAATAAAATATTAATAAAATAGGCAAAAACTCATTAAAGGTAAAATCTTCTACCAAATGACTCGATTCAATAGCCAGTTCCAAAACTTCAATTATTAGTCTGATTTAACATATTTCTTAAAAAATGTTTTATGACACATACTCATTAAAGGTAAAAACCTGCTACCAAATAACTTGATCGTCCCAAAACTGCAATTCTTGTAGGGAAAAGTGTGTTTACTAGAAATATATATATAGTGAAACAACTTGATAAAACAAGTTGCAGTTTGTTCATATCATATCAATTTCATGAAATAGAAGTCAAATTTGTCTAGATAGTCACAGAAATCCAAGGAACAAAAGCATCAATTGAAGACTAAGCAAGTAACATGAGGATAACGAGATCTACAACAATAGCAACCAAGCAAAAAAGTTATGATGCTGATAAAGGTTTTTAATAAAATAGACGACATGTATAAAATATGTAATGTAATGAACATATAAAATAAAGTTTATGTCATAATTATTAAAATTTTATCACCAAAGATAACATATTTCTTAAAAACAGTTTTATGACAAATACTCACTACAAGGAAAACCGGATTTAGAGACGGAAATTTAGAGACGGACGAAATCTGTAGCTAATTTGGCGACAGATTAGAGACAGAACCAAAAATCAGAGACGGATTCGGATTCCGTCTCTAAATTAGAGACGGATTCAGATTCCGTCTCTAATTCAGAGACGGAATATGAATCCGTCTCTAATTCAGAGACGGAATCTGAATCCGTCTCTAATTTAGAGACGGAATCCGAATCCGTCTCTAATTTAGAGACAGAATCCGAATCCGTCTCTAATTTAGAGACGAAATCTGATTCCGTCTCTAAATTTTAGAGACGGGTTTTGTATCTGTCTCTAAAATAGAGACAGATTCAGAATCCGTCTCTAAATTAGAGACAGATTCAGAATCCGTCTCTAAATTAGAGACAGATTCAGAATCCGTCTCTAAACTTTAGAGACAGATTTTAACCCGTCTCTAATTTAGAGACAGATTTTTGAATCCGTCTCTAATTTAGTGACAGATTCAACATCTGTCTCTAAAATTTAGAGACAGATTTAGTATCTGTCTCTAAATTTGACTTTTCTTCTATATACTTTCATTTGTTTAGTTTTTTTCTATTTTTTTTTATATAACTTTTTCTAAAAAAAAACCACTAATTAACAAAGGCTAAAATCCTGTTTTCTAGTCAATAAAAATTTAAAAAAATAAAAAATAAATATAGGGTAGTCCGTCCCTCTTTTGACTTTTCTTCTATATACTTTCATTTGTTTAGTTTTTTCTATCTTTTTTCGATAACTTTTTCTAAAAAACCACTGATTAACAAAGGCTAAAATATTGTTTTCTAGTCAATAAAAAAATTTTAAAAAAATAAAAATAAATATAGGGTAGTCCGTCCCTCTTTTGACGTTTCTTCTATATACTTTCATTTGTTTAGTTTTTTTCTATCTTTTTATATAACTTTTTCTAAAAACCCACCGATTAACAAAGGCTAAAATATTGTTTTCTAGTCAATAAATTTTTTTTAAAAAATAAAAAATAAATATAGGGTAGTCCGTCCCTCTTTTGACTTTTCTTCTATATACTTTCATTTGTTTAGTTTTTTTCTATCTTTTTTTCTATAACTTTTTCTAAAAAAAAACCACTGATTAACAAAGGCTAAAATATTGTTTTCTAGTCAATAAAAAATTTTAAAAATAATAAATAAATATAGGGCAGTCCGTCCCTCTTTTGACTTTTCTTCTATATACTTTCATTTGTTTAGTTTTTTTCTATCTTTTTTTCTATAACTTTATCTAATAAAAATCACTGATTAACAAAGGCTAAAATATTGTTTTCTAGTTAATAAATTTTTTTAAAAAATAAAAAATAAATATAGGGTAGTCCGTCCCTCTTTTGACTTTTCTTCTATATACTTTCATTTGTTTAGTTTTTTTCTATCTTTTTCTATAACTTTTTCTAAAAAAACCACTAATTAACAAAGGCTAAAATATTGTTTTCTAGTCAATAGAAAAATTTTTAAAAAATAAAAAATAAATATAGGGTAGTCCGTCCCTCTTTTGACTTTTCTTCTATATACTTTCATTTGTTTAGTTTTTTTCTATCTTTTTTTCTATAACTTTTTCTAAAAAAAAAATCACTGATTAAAAAAGGCTAAAATATTGTTTTCTAGTCAATAAATAATTTTTAAAAAAATAAAAAATAAATATAGGATAGTCCGTCCCTCTTTTGACTTTTCTTCTATATACTTTCATTTGTTTAGTTTTTTTCTATCCTTTTTTCTATAACTTTTTCTAAAAAAAAATCACTGATTTACAAAGGCTAAAACATTGTTTTCTAGTCAATAAAAATTTTAAAAAAAATAAAAAATAAATATAGGGTAGTCCGTCCCTCTTTTGACATTTCTTCTATATACTTTCATTTGTTTAGTTTTTTCTATCTTTTTCTATAACTTTTTCTAAAAAACCACCGATTAACAAAGGGTAAAATATTGTTTTCTAGTCTATAATTTTTTTAAAAAATAAAAAATAAATATAGGGGTTAGGGTATAGGGTTTAGGGTTTAGGGTTTAAGGTATAGAGGTTAGGGGTTAGGGTATAGGGTATAGGGTATAGGGTATAGGGTTTAAGGTATAGGGTTTAGGGGTTAGAGGTTAGAGGTTAGGGTTTAGGGAGGATTTAGGGTTTAGGGTTTAGGGGTTAGGGTTTAGGATTTAGGGGTTATGGTTTAGGGGTTAGGGGTTAGGGTATAGGGTATAGGGTTTAGGGGTTAGGGTTCAAGGTATAGGGTTTGGGGTTTAAACATTAAATCCTATACCCTATACCCTAAACCCTAAACCCTAAACCCTAACCCCTAAACCCTATACCCTAAACCCTAAACCCTAACCCCTAAACCCTAACCCCTAAACCCTATACCCTAACCCCTAAACCCTAAACCCTATACCCTAACCACTAAACCCTAAATCATATACCCTATACCCTAAACCCTAAATCTTATACCCTAACCCCTAAATAATGGCACATATTTGTAACTCAATTTCCATTTGGATTTTGAGGAAAGTCATAAAGATGAAAAACACTTTAAATGTCATTTAGAATGTATAAAAAAAATTTAAAAAGATAAACGAGATAGCCGTATACCATTTTCACAAGATCGGGACACATAAAACCCTAAAAATCATAAATAATGGCACATATTTGTAACTCAATTTCCATTTGGATTTTGAGAAAAGTCATCAAGATGAAAAACACTTTAAATGTCATTTAGAATGTAGAAAAAAATTAAAAAAAAAAATAAACGAGGTAGCCGTATACCATTTTCACAAGATCGGGACACATTCCTTAAAACCCTAAATAATGGCACATATTTGAAACTCAATTTCCATTTGGATTTTGAGGAAAGTCATCAAGATGAAAAACACTTTAAATATCATTTAGAATGTAGAAAAAAATTAAAAAAAATAAACGAGGTAGCCGTATACCATTTTCACAAGATCGGGACACATTCCTTAAAACTCTAAATAATGGCACATATTTGTAACTCAATTTTCATTTGGATTTTGAGGAAAGTCATAGAGATGAAAAACACTTTAAATGTCATTTAGAATGTATAAAAAAATTAAAAAAAAAAAACGAGGTAGCCGTATACCATTTTTACAAGATCGGGACATATAAAACCCTAAATAATTGCACATATTTGTAACTCAATTTCCATTTGGATTTTGAGGAAAGTCATCAAGATGAAAAACACTTTAAATGTCATTTAGAATGTAGAAAAAAATTAAAAAAAAATAAACGAGGTAGCCGTATACCATTTTCACAAGATCGGGACACATTCCTTAAAACCCTAAATAATGGCACATATTTGAAACTCAATTTCCATTTGAATTTTGAGGAAAGTCATCAAGATGAAAAGCACTTTAAATGTCATTTAGAATGTAGAAAAAAATTAAAAAAAAATAAACGAGGTAGCCGTATACCATTTTCACAAGATCGGGACACATTCCTTAAAACCCTAAATAATGGCACATATTTGTAACTCAATTTCCATTTGGATTTTGAGGAAAGTCATAAAGATGAAAAACACTTTAAATGTCATTTAGAATGTAGAAAAAAATAAAATAAAATAAACGAGGTAGCCGTATACCATTTTGACAATAACATCATTATTAGTCTTATTATTAAGTATTATTACTAATTACTATTTTCTTTAAAGATTAAATTATTGTTATTGTTAATAAGTATTTTTTTATAATTTATTAATATCAATTATTACTTAGGTATATTAATATTTCTTAGAAGTTTAAATTATTAAATTATTATTAATAAATATAAAATAATTAAATTAATGAATATTATTATTAATTAATAACATTATTATTTTTGATGTTATATATTATTACTAGTTATTATTAATATTATTATTAATTATATAATAATAATTTTTAATATATTCTATTATATAATTGAATAATTAACAATAACATCATTATTAGTCTTATTATTAAGTATTATTGCTAATTATATGATAATGTTATTATTCTTGATATTAGGCATATTACTATAACTAAAATTTTGGATAAATCAATAAAAGCATATAAATATTTTAGATAACTTTTTATAAATTTCAGTAATAAAAAAATCTAAAATATTTTTTCCTATTCAATAAAAAATAATAAAAATTTCTAATTATTATTAATACTATTATTAATATTATTAATGATTATATAATTAATATTAATATTAATTAATTATATAATTATATAATTAATAATTTATTAATAAATATTATTAATAATAAATATTATTATTCTTAATATTAGACATAAATATTTTAGTTATTGTATAATATAGTGTGAATAAATATAAGTACGTGTGATGTGGCATTGTTTGATTGGATTTTAAAATTTCACGCGGATTATGGCCAAAGCAAGATCCAACCGTTCATAACAATAAATCAAATGGCCCATATTAATCCACACAAACCCATTTACTCCCTTCCCTATTTCTCTCTCTCTCTCTCTCTTCATTTTGAATTACAAATTACAGAGGCACGGTTTATCTCTCTCATTTCCCTCAGCCCTCACCGTCTTCTTCACGTCGCCGGCGCCATCACAGATGCAGAGATCTTCGACCTCCGTCACTCTCTCTATTTCTCTCCCTTCAACAAACACAAACGCCTCCCCCTTCCCTATTATCTCTTCACCTTCCGCCGCCACCACTACCGTGACCTATGGCGCTGAGAAGAAGCCGGCTGAGGAGAAGAAATTCCCATGTCGCCGAGAAAGCTCCGGCAGAGAAGAAACCCAAGGCCGGGATTCACGGCGGAGAAACAGTGAACTCAACCCTATCGGAGGAGGTAAAATCCCTAATTTTCGATCTCTCTATTGATCTGTATGTTTATATCTGTGTATATATTTACTGAATCTTCGAAATTGAATTCACATTTCGCCGGAATTTGCAGCGGTGTCTCGCCAACGTCCTATTCCGCCGCCACACCGATTCTTCTTCACATGCCATGGCCACCGTCCCACGATTACACGCAGCCGTGGCATTCAGTTTGATTTTGGTTTTGCTTGAGATTTTGTAAACCCAGATTTGGGTGTTTTGATTTCAATTTTGCCTTAATTTTGGAAACTCAGTTTTCGATTTGCTTGAATTTTGATTTTGATTTTTTGGTGATTTTGTAAAGATTCAAAATTTTGGAATCTTAGTATTAGTATTGTAATTTTTATTTTTACAGATTTGGTGTTTGATGGTGGTTGCTGGTGGTTCTTGGTGGTGATTGGTGGTGGATGTTTGAGTGGTGGTTCTTGGTGGTGATTGGTGGTGGATGTTTGAGGACTGATTTGTGTATAAAAGAAATTTGGGGGACTGATTTGAAAATAATAAAAGTTAAGGGGCTGATTTGAAATTAATAAAATGAATGGACTTATTTGAGAATAAGAAAAGTTAAGGGACTGATTTAATATATATTTAAAAATATATATTAATATATTTTAAATATATATATATATATATATATATATATATATATATATTTAAAATATATTAATATATATTTTTAAATATATATATAAATTTTTTTAAAAAATTTCAATTTAGCTACGGAAATATCTGTCGCTAAAATGGTTCGAAAAATAAAATGACAAATTAAATAGAGACGGAAAATCTGTCGCTAATCCGTCGACGAATATATCTGTAGCTAATTTAGAGACGGACATATCTGTCTCTAATTTAGAGACGGACATATCTGTCTCTAATTTAGAGACGGCTATATCTGTCTCTAAATTAGAGACGAACATATCCGTCTCTAAAATAGCTACAAAACAGCGACGCCCAATTTAGCGACAAACCTGCACCCACGGAATAGCTACGGAACAAATCCGTAGCTAAACACGATTTAGCTACGGAATCTTCAATTTAGCTACGGAATTTGCCGTAGCTAAAATCGATTTTCCTTGTAGTAGAAGTAAAAACCTGCTACCAAATAACTTGATTATCCCAAAACTGCAATTTCTAAGCTTTTAACTGACTCTACATATTTCTTCCGTAGGGAAAAGTGTATTTACTAGAAATACATATATAGTGAAACAACTGCAACTTGACAAAACAAGTTGTAGTTTGTTCATATCATATCAATTTCCTGAAATTTCAATCAAATTTGTCTAGATAGTTAGAGAAATCCAAGGAACAAAAGCATCAATTGAAGACTAAGCAAGCAACATGAGGATAATGAGATCTACAACAGAATGATGAACCGGTGGAGCAAGAAAAATCTCTAGCAAACGCATTTTAGAAAAACATTGACACTGATCAATGAGAAAAAAGTTATCATTTTCCAAATTAAACTAAAGTCCACCTTATTTTTAGACGAAAAAACCTATGAAAAAAAATGTTACTTGAAAAAAGTTGTAGAAGCGGAATGAAACTACATAATGAGCTTAGTGAGATATAAAGAAATGAAAATGAAGTCCATAAGATACGTCAACTTCTCTATAAAAAGTAATAGTTGTTAAGCACCATAACCTGCAAATGTCCAGATAGAGCTACAATTCAGTACACATGATAAATAGGGGGTAAAGATTAGCTTCTATATATTTAGTAAGATTCACCATTATTTTGAAACCCAAAGAGTTATTTGAATGAAAAAGGAAAACTTAGAACACTATTTAAATGCAATTTCTTTTCCAGAAAAATCTTATAAATAAGAATTTGGATTACCCTAATAACAAAGTAACAAACGCCAATAACAACAGATCATCAATGACACAAACAAGCACGTTTGTACAAGCTCACACATATGATAACATTGCAGAACCGATTTCGAGTGCACATTGATAGAGTATTTATTGAAAGACATAACAACACCTTATTGTGGAAATACAAAATATTTAAATCATCAACGTCGTGTTAATTTCTACATAAATGTACATGTATACATCAATATTCATCAAAATTACAAGTTAAACAATAGATTGAAAAACATAATCATATACCTCATCAGTTTTCTCCTTTTAAACTTTCTCTTTCTCCGCCTTTTGCTTCTGATTCTCCATCCTCTCCTTCTCCATCCTCTTCCATTACGAAATCAACATTAAGCAAAAAAACATGCACGCACATATATTGCAGAACCAAATTCGATTGCACAATACCACTCTAAAGTTTTATCATCACTAAAGATAACATATTTCATAAAAAACAGTTTTATGACACATACTCATTAAAGGTAAAAATCTGCTACCAAAAAACAGTTTTGAATAACTTAGTTTTGTGAAAAAATAATTGGAAAAGTTTTGTGCTAAAATAATTAAGTGGGATAGGTTTATACCGAAAGATTTCCCTATAAAACACCATGAAGCTGCCTGCATGCAAGTATTGTATTAGTGTTGTTTAGAATAGTGATAATACCTAAACAAAGTCAACATAATAAATCCCTCCTTAAAAAGCTTCTTTCTATAACCTAAAATGATTCAACTAAAGTATATATAATACACGCAAATATAAGCAGTCTGCTATTGCTGGACAAAATTGAAGGCAAGATTATGAACACATGAGATAATTAAAAGGCCAAATAAGGAAGAAAAATAAACTCTTTAAAACAGTAAATAGACCTATAGAAGTGTGTGTGTGTGTGTGTGTGTGTGTGTGTGTTAGGGTGTAAGGTAGGAATATGATACCCATAAAGGTTCTTCTATGTAAAGTGAGGATCTGAACCCTTGCCATTTGATATTCTTAGATCTCAAGACGGGACCGGAGGTACGAACCATAAATTCCACTCTATAAATATATATTATAAAGAGTTAGCATATGTAGATTCTGATGCGAAATGAAATAGAATTGACACCATACGACATGATAATAACCTTAAAAACAAGTTTATAGAAAATAAATGAGATTCTAAACCCCATGACTATTGTTTCCTCCGTTCGGTCCGGCCTTAAGATCCAAGAAGTTTAAATGGATTTCCATGAACTTTGGAGAGATACTCGTCTTTTACTGTTTAAAGACATTACATAGAAAATGTATTTCAGTACAAATAAAGGTAAGCAGGCTTAAGACATGACAGAGGTTTCCCTTTGACAGGAAAACAGTAACATTCTCTTACAAAACAAAACAACTTTAAGAATAGAAAACAAGCTGGAGATACTATTCAAAATTTATCAAATGATGTACTTAGTCCATAAACAAGTTAAAGAGCAAAGCAAGATAAAGTCAAAGTATTAATGAGTCAAATCTATCTATTTGTGTATCTTATTTTTTAAAAAGGGTCAATTTATATCTTATACATTATTAAATATATGGATTATAATTTTTACTTATTCACATTGTATGTTATTATATATAAATAAATCAACCATGCAAGATCTGAGTTTATATTGAACAAATATTGAATAATCTAAAAAAATCATGTTAAATAGTATTGTTAAACATGAAATTGGAACAAAAATACTAGATAGGTTGAAAATTAGTTGTCCTTTTTATTTTTAATATTTTTTTCCTAATTAATTATTTTATTAGATTAGATTTGAATAAAAAAAATCAGGTCATTTTTTATTTAATTAATTATCTAGAAAAACTTGATGCAGAAAATGTTAGTTCTGATCTACATTTATCAAAACAATCTGGAATATTACAGTTCTCCCTCTGTGTTTCAATCGCTATCTGATGTATCAAATGGTATGATGTTTTTATTAATGTTATGTTCATTTGTTATATTTTGATATGATAAATTTTTAAATAATAAATTTTGATGCAGGAAATGGTATTTTGAGAAGTAATACGAGGACAAATTTGTATCAATTTTCTTCATTTTCAACACCATTTCATTCACAAGTTCTCGGTTCATTCCATTCTGAAAACAATGCAAATTTCATTGTTCAAGATACTGTCAGTAAAAAATTACAAAAAGATGGTATGAATATAGGTGACACCACAACTGAAGAAGGCGTTTTGACTTGTGCCACTGTTTTTAATCGTAATAGAAGAACGAAGCGAAATGGTACATAACGTTTTATAATTTGTTTTTGTTTTTTTTTTTTAATTTATAATTTTATTTTGTGTTCGTTTTTCTTTTAAAATTATTTATGCTATTTATTAGATGTATATTTATTTTAATTGTTCTATCATATATTTTTTAGGCTCAGATATTAGTAAAATAGTGGACTCAACATATGAAAAAGTTGGATCAACCAGTATGAAGAAATGTAGTAGCAAGAGGAGAAGAAAAGATTATAGTAATTTAAATTTTTTTTTTTAAAATATATGGCTAATTTTTGTGAAATATTATCTTGATATATATTTTTCTGATAATATTTTTCTATTATTTTTTTATCAATCTTTTTAGTCTCAAATATTAGTAAAGTAGTTGACTCAACAGATGAAGAAGTTGGATCAAGCAGTATGAAGAAATATAGTAGCAATCAGAAAAGAAAGGATTATGGTAATTTTAAATATTTTTTTAAATATATGAATAAGTTTTATGCAATATTATCTTGATATATATTTTTTGATAATATTTTTCTCTTATATAACTTGACAGGACCAAGTGTATCTGCTAAAGTGATTGATAAAACTATGCATTCATATAATAATTCATATTTCACCGAAGGTAATCTTATGATAATAATGTATTTGTGTTATTTAGATAAAAAAAATTAAATTATATGAACATTGTATAATCATTATTTTTTAAATTTTAAACAAAAATTCAATAATAATTAAATTTCATTTGGTTCATATATGAAACATAGTATATAAACTTGGGTGATCCTTCTAGGAAATGTTAATTTTGCAATGCTATTTTTTGGTTTGAAGAAAGATCGGAAAAGCGTTACAAGACAACCGTGAATGCAAAATTCTATTCATGTTGCTTACTTGGAAAAGTTCAATTGCCTGCTATGCCTGAACCTTGCTTTGTTTAAGGAATTGTTGTACGTAAGAAGTGACAATAGTAGGCTTTTTACAACAAACATTCGTTTTTACAACATGATGATTTCCTTTACTTCGATGGGAGGTAAGATAGATTATGGCATTAATAGAGGAAATAGCCCTGATGGAATTAATTATACATAAACCCTAGAATGATGCAGAATATTTATTCTAGGACAATCATGCTTTAAGTTGTCAAAGATTATGGAACGATAGACAAACCTGAATCCATAGCAATATTTGGAGAATACTTGATGAAGACTTGATGAACGATTATTGCCTTCCAATTGATCCTTAGGGTTCTTAGAATTCAGATGACAATGGGAATCAAGAGAATAAAACCTAGGTAGGTCAATTGGGGACCATAACCCTATATTTATAATGACCTAGTATGTTAGCCAACCCATCATAGATTAACAACCAGGCCCCTTAGATATCTACACATATTAACTGTAGATCCCATACTTATAAAAGATCACTTGGGCCCCTTTCAACTTTAGTAGATCACTTTATTAGGCCCAAATACTTTAATATTTAATGTGACATATACAATTACTTATAGTGCACATACGTCTATGTGCCCAAAGACTTTATTTATTATACTAGTATATGTAAGTCCATAAAATATTCCGACAATCTCCCACTTGAACTTACACATGTACATAGTATAATACCTTAGTTTAATTGCATATCACATTATAAACCTCAACAACAATGCTTTACCAAATTGTGTCATCTTAAACCAATCCGGTCCATTAGTCAAATCAACATGAGGATCAAAGAGGTTTTCGTCACTATTAGCGCAATTAGACCCATCAGTGGTCACATATATTAACTCAACTAAATGACATGGATCAAGTATGGATGTGTAGCATGGAATAACATGTAATGTGATCTTCACATGTCTATTCTCAACTGGTCCAACCTTATTTTGAGATCAACCAAATATTCAGAGTGCAAAATAACTTCATTAACCAAAAAACTGAAAAAAACCAAATATACTTATAACAATAAATGTAAGAACAAAATACAAAACTCCCACTCAATCTATGTTGGTGATTTTAGTGTCATCAACTTGTTTTATTGTAATGGTGATTTACTAAGAGATCAATGTGATTCGTATTAGACTCGGATACGAGTAAGGGAAAGTGTGGAGTACACACTCGTTTGAGCTAAAACGAAGTCAACCTCGATAAAGAAGTAAAAGTTAAAGGGTAGCACATTTTGCTGATGTGCTCGGCCGAGCAGAGTCCTTGACTCGGCCGAGCAGAGCATAGCAGATTGTCCAAGTTTCTGGATAGCCTTGCTCGGCCGAGGCATATGCCTTGCTCGGCCGAGCAAGATAACAAAGACGGCCGTGCCAGCTCAAATGACACTGGCCGTGCACTGGGCAAATTGTCATGGGACATCTTTGCTCGGCCGAGCGAGTCCCTTGACTCGGCCGAGCAGTTCCTGAACAGGTGCCAGTTCAAACTGAAAAGACACATCGCTTGGCTAAAGTCATGTCTTTTGATTGTACCCTTTAACTAATACCTCTCCATCTGTATATATACAGGGATTGATCTCAGTTGTACATACATGAAAAACACAAGAGTGAATTACAACAATATAACGAAAGCAAACAATTCTCAAGGTTTTGATTTGATCTCTTTGCCTAGAAAACAAATTGCGTGATTGTCTTATCCCAATAAGGATTTCGTGTAACCCAGGCAACAAGGGTCGAAATACTTTATTCGGAAAGTGGATTATACACGATTCAATCACATATCCGGCCTTAGTATCAAGATCAAGACCCCATATTCCCCTACAAACGAATAAAGTATTTGTGATACTCATAGCGGGTGGAAGTACTTTGAAGGAGATGACGAACAAGTTTGGAAAGCTAGACAAATTTGAAGGACAAGATTTCCGGCGTTGGCAGAAGAAGATGCACTTCCTTTTAACAACATTAAAGGTGGTGTATGTTCTTTCTACCCCTATTCCGGAATTGCTTGAAGATGACAACTTGGAGGCAATCAGACGTAGATCAAAGTGGGAAAACGACGACTACATCTGCAGAGGACACATATTAAACGGTATGTCTGATTCTCTCTTTGACATCTATCAAAATGAGGAATCTGCAAAAGAGTTATGGGATTCTCTTGAATCCAAGTACATGGCAGAGGATGCTTCTAGTAAGAAGTTCCTTGTGAGTAATTTTAATAATTACAAGATGGTCGATTCAAGACCTGTCATGGAACAATTCAATGAACTCCTTAGAATCCTTGGACAATATACACAACATGGGTTGAAAATGGATGAGTCAATATCGGTTTCAAGTGTGATTGATAAGTTGCCTCCCTCCTGCTTTGAAACATGGTAAAGACGATCTGTCTTTGGTTCAACTTGGTAGTCACTTGCGCATAGAGGAATCTCTTAGGGCGCAAGAGGACAACAAAGGCAAAGGAAAGGAAGTTGCTGGACCCTCGGTCAATATGATTGATGAGGGTGGAAACAATAAAAACAAAGGAAAGAAACGTAGTTTCAATGACAATGGTTCTGGTCCCAACAAGAAGCCTAAATTGGCATGTTGGAAGTGTGGCAAAACTGGTCACTTTAAGAAGGATTGTCGTGTTGGAAACAACAAGAAAGGCGCAAGCACAAGTGGTTCGGGAAAGGGGTCTAAGGACCATTCTCAAAACCAAGGTCAGATTTTAATACATAGTTGGAACAGATTTATTAAAAATTCTGTTTCACTAATTTCTGAGGCATTTTATGTGCAGGATGATGCTATTGCGTGGTGGATTGATTCCGGTGCCACAACTCATGTTTGTAAGGATCGTTGTTGGTTTAAGTCATACGAACCAATGGAAGACGGATCTCGTCCTTTACATGGGTGATGACCATTACGCTCCTATTCAAGGAAGAGGAAGCGTGGTGTTGGAATTCGGTTCGGGAAAAACTGTTTCTTTGTTTAATGTTTTATATGTACCTAAACTTCGTAAGAATTTAATTTCTGGTCTGTCTTGAACAAATATGGATATAAACAAGTGTATGAATCGATAAGTATATCTTATCGAAGTCTCGGTGTATTTGTAGGATTTGGTTATTATAACAATGGAATGTTCATGTTGAATTTAAATAAAATTCCTGTTAACTCTAGTTACATTTATATGACTTCCTCTCGTTGTTGTTAATTCCTCATTATGGCATGCTCGGTTAGGATATGTGCACTATAAAAGAATGCTTGAAATGTCCAAAGATGGTTTGATTCCTGTTATTGATAATAATACGGAAAGGTGTAATACTTGCATGTTAACAAAAATCACTAGGAAACCATTTAAAAGTGTTACAAGGAATTCTCAGAAACTTGAATTAATACATAGTGATTTATGTGATTTTCATGCAACTCCATCTTTAGGCAATAAAAAGTATATTGTCACTTTTATAGATGATGCGTCTAGGTTTTGCTATATTTATTTGCTGCATGCAAAAGATGAAGCCCTAGATAAATTTAAAATTTATAAAACCGAAGTTGAACTTCAATTAAATGGCTTGATTAAAACCTTACGCACGGATAGAGGTGGTGAATATTATGATCCTAAATATTTCCAATCCGTAGGGATAATTCATGAGACTACGGCTCCTTATGTACCACAACAAAATGGTGTGGCTGAAAGGAAGAATAGAACTCTTGAAGAAATGGTTAACGCCATGTTGTCTTACTCGGGCTTGAGTGACGGGTTTTGGGGTGAAGCCATGTTAACGGCTTGTCATCTATTGAATAGAGTTCCTAATAAAAGGAACAAGATTACCCCATATGAGCTTTGGTATAAGAAAAGACCAAACTTGACATTTTTGCGAGTTTGGGGATGTAGGGCCGTGGTTAGACTTCCGGACCCTAAAAGGAAAAAGTTGGGAGAAAAAGGTATTGATTGCATCTTTGTTGGATATGCTGAGCATTCCAAGGCATATAGGTTTTATGTTATAGAACCTAATGAATTCATTTCTATAAACACAATTATAGAATCAAGAGATGCAATCTTTGATGAGAATCGTTTCTCTTCAATACCTAGACCCAAGGATATTATACCAATGTCGGCTGAATCTCAAATGGATGATCATTCAATTGATGTACCAAGTGAGACACCCGAACCTCGTAAGAGTACAAGAGTATGGAAAGCTAAATCATATGGTTCTGATTTTCAACTATACTTAGTTATGGGATCAAGAGATCAAATTGAATCTCAATACTCTTACTGTTATAGTATAGAGGAGGATCCAAGAACCTATGATGAAGCAATAAAATCTCGAGACGCTGGTTTTTGGAAAGAAGCCATCGATGATGAGATTGGTTCTATTGTGGAAAATAATACATGGGTCTTGTCTGATTTACCACCATGCTGTAAACCTTTGGGGTGCAAATGGATCTTCAAAAAGAAGATGAAAGTAGATGGAACTATCGACAAGTTTAAAGCTCGATTGGTAATCCAAGGCTTTAGACAAAAGGAAGGGATCGATTACTTCGATACCTATGCACCGGTTGCTCGTATCACTACTATTAGATTTCTGATAGCTTTGGCAGCTATTCAGAATCTATTGATCCATGAAATGGATGTCAAAACAACATTCTTAAATGGTGATTTGGAAGAAGAAGTGTATATGAAGCAACCTGAAGGATTTGTTATGCCAGGTAATGAGCATAAGGTATGTAAGTTAATTAAGTCATTGTATGGGCTGAAGCAAGCACCTAAGCAGTGGCATCAAAAATTTGATGAGGTTGTTTTGTCGAATGGTTTTGTATTAAATCAGTTCGACAAATGTGTATATAGCAGATTTGATGAATCCGGTAAAGGTGTAATCATCTGTCTATATGTAGATGACATGTTGATTTTTGGCACTGACCAAAATGTAGTTGATAAAACTAAGAAGGTTTTGTCATCAAAGTTTTCGATGAAGGACATGGGAGAAGCCGATGTAATTCTTGGTATAAAGATTAAACGGATGAACAAGGGAATTGCAATATCACAATCTCATTATATTGAGAAAATTCTCAAGAGATTTAATTGTGATAATTGTTCTAAAGTTAGTACTCCCATGGATCCTCTTGAGAAACTTGTATCAAATCTTGGTAAACTATGTCACAGCTCGAATACTCAAAAGCCATTGGCGGTTTGATGTATGCTATGACGGGCACTCAACCCGATATTGCTTATGCAATTGGACGATTGAGCGGTGTTCACTAGTAATCCTAGTAGACGGCATTGGCATGCTATAACAAGGGTATTCAAGTACTTAAAAGGTACTATGGACTATGGTTTGTGTTATAGTGGACATCCTTCTATATTAGAAGGTTATACCGATGCTAGTTGGATCAACCAAGAAGATTCATCTTCTACTAGTGGTTGGGTGTTCTTGCTTGGAGGAGGTGCCATTTCTTGGGCTTCCAAAAAGCAGACATGTATTACACATTCTACAATGGAATGCGAGTTTGTAGCTTTGTTCTTCTTTGGAAAAGAAGCGGAGTGGCTTCGGAACTTGATATATGAGATTCCATTATGGCCAAAACCGATATCACCAATATCTATCCATTGTGATAGTGCGCCACCTTGGCTAGGGCCTATAGTCGATTTATAATGGCAAGTCTAGACACTTGGGTGTCGGACATAGTATGATTCGGGAGTTAATCATGAATGGTGTGATATCGATTGAATTTGTTCGGTCGCAACAAAATTTGGCCGACCACTTGACGAAGGGGTTAGCCAGAGACTTGGTAAATAAGTTCGCAATGGGAATGGGATTAAAGTCCATTTAATCCTCTAATTGTGAGATACCCAATTCCCTTCTAAAACAACGTTAGAAGCTTGAATTCAATGTGGAAAGCTCGCAGTTGGAGATTGGAACACATGTTATTATCTTTCCCAAGGTATGTGTTCGGACTCGCAAGTAAAGGTTAGGTTGAAGAATATCTTCTTAATAGTTCCTTTGAAAAATTGCAAATGCAGGTGCAAGATTAAAAGGAACTACCTATGTGGACATGAAGTTTTGCCGCTTCAAGAAGCTAGGACTTGGCTTCCTATATGTTCACTATTGGATATGGACACATGGCTTGTAATAGTGTCAAGATTAAACAAAGAGAATTGTACTGAACTTATGTGTATAGTATCTTCAGGTATTCATATGAGTTGACGGGTTCAATCGTTACGACACCCCGATTCTCGAGTATTTGAAATGTGTATTATACTAAGATGAAAATTCAATCGCAAGACATTTTCATTTATGCATTCGTTTGTTTCGTTATTTATAAAGTTTAGTAAATCAAAGGATTACACTAAAATGGAGGGGATTTGTTGGTGATTTTAGTGTCATCAACTTGTTTTATTGTAATGGTGATTTACTAAGAGATCAATGTGATTCGTATTAGACTTGGATACGAGTAAGGGAAAGTGTGGAGTACACACTCGTTTGAGATAAAACGAAGTCAACCTCGATAAAGAAGTAAAAGTTAAAGGGTAGCACATTTTGCTGATGTGCTCGGCCGAGCAGAGTCCTTGACTCGGCCGAGCAGAGCATAGCGCATTGTCCAAGTTTACGGACGGCCTTGCTCGGCCGAGGCATATGCCTTGCTGGCCGAGCAAGATGGAACAAGACGCGGCCAGTGCTCAAATGACACGGCCGTGCAGCTGGGCAAATTGTCATGGGACATCTTTGCTCGGCCGAGCGAGTCCCTTGACTCGGCCGAGCAGTTCCTGAACAGGTGCCAGTTCAAAATGAAAAGACACATCGCTTGGCTAAAGTCATGTCTTTTGATTGTACCCTTTAACTAATACCTCTCCATCTGTATATATACAGGGATTGATCTCAGTTGTACATACATGAAAAACACAAGAGTGAATTACAACAATATAACGAAAGCAAACAATTCTCAAGGTTTTGATTTGTTCTCTTTGCCTAGAAAACAAATTGCGTGATTGTCTTATCCCAATAAGGATTTCGTGTAACCCAGGCAACAAGGGTCGAAATACTTTATTCGGAAAGTGGATTATACACGATTCAATCACATATCCGGCCTTAGTATCAAGATCAAGACCCCATATTCCCCTACAATCTAGGCATACTCTGGTGACTTGACACCCATACAAGCAGTGTGCTCGTGAAAAACCTTCGGTGTTACACCCTTAGTAAGCGGATTCGCGACCATGGAGTTAGTCCCAATATGCTCAATACAAATCTGTCCACTCTGAATCCGTTCCTTAACATCAAGATACTTAATGTATATGTGCTTAGACTTAGAAGAGCTCTTGTTGTTATTAGAATACATAACTGCCGACTTATTATCACAAAATAACTTTAATGGCCTATCAACGCCACCTAATATGCGCAGCCCAGTGATAAAATTTCGCAACCAAATTGCGTGATTTGATGCCTCATAACACGCCACAAACTCTGCCTCCATCGTAGAAGTAGCAACAAGTGTTTGCTTAACACTTTTCCATGAAACTGCTCCTCCACAAAGTAGATAAACGTAGCCTGAAGTAGACTTACGACTATCTTGGCATCCCTCAAAGTCGGAATCCGAATACCCAATGATCTCAAGTCTATCCGACTTTCTGTAAGTGATCATATAATCCTTTGTTCTTTGTAAATAACACATGACCCTCTTGGCTGCTATCCAATGACCCTTTCCAGGATTGCTAAGGTATCTGCCTAAAACACCAACTATGAATGCTAGGTCTGGGCGAGTGCAAACCTGAGCATACATCAAGCTCCCTATAGCCGAAGCATAAGGGATGCTATTCATTTCCTTAGATTCATTCTCATTCTTAGGGCACTGAGCAAGATTGAATTTGTCACCTTTAGCCACTGGGGTGTCACCCATTTTAAAATCCTGTATGCCAAATCTCTTAAGTACCTTATCGATGTAACTCTTTTGTGACAATCCAAGAATACCTTGAGACCGATCTCTGTGTATTTGAATTCCTAATACAAAAGATGCATCTCCCAGATCTTTCATCTCAAATTTCTTTGAGAGAAATCTCTTAGTTTCATGCAGTAAGTCCATATCATTTGTGGCTAGTAGGATGTCATCCACATATAAAACCAGAAAAATATATTTACTCCCACTGAACTTATGGTAGACACAATCATCAACTGTATTTATTGTTAAACCAAATGACAATACAACTTGATGAATTTGTAATACCACTGACGGGATGCTTGTTTGAGTCCATAGATGGATTACTTGAGTTTGCATACCATATCCTTTGAATCTTTTGAAACCAAGGTTTCTGG
Source organism: Adenophora triphylla var. japonica (assembly GCA_022495995.1). Taxonomy (NCBI): domain Eukaryota; kingdom Viridiplantae; phylum Streptophyta; class Magnoliopsida; order Asterales; family Campanulaceae; genus Adenophora; species Adenophora triphylla. Next base: position 151,756 of record JAFEMH010003110.1, on the reverse strand, counting down.
TTGCACCATATCGATTGTTTCTTTAATGGCTCCATTAAGAAACGCAGTCTTAACATCCATCTGATGTAACTCTAGGTCATAATGTGCCACTAATGCCATAATGATTCTAAAAGAGTCTTTCGAAGAAATCGGAGAGAAAGTCTCTTTATAATCTATTCCTTCTTTCTGAGTAAATCCCTTAGCGACAAGAAGTGCCTTATGTCTTTCCGCATTGCCCTGTGAATCCCTTTTGGTTTTAAATATCCATTTGCAACCAATAGGTTTCACTCCTTCTGGCAATGGGACAAGATCTCATACATCATTGTCTTTCATTGATTTAATCTCATCATCCATAGCGTCTATCCACTTTTGAGAGTTAGAACTACCAATGGCCTCATGAAAGTTGATTGGATCATCTTCCAATTGACCAATGTCTACCTCTTGTTCATTTAGAAATACTAAGTAATCATCCGAAATGGCACTTCGTCTCTCTCTAGTGGATCTTCTTAAAGGCACTTGTTCTTGAGGTTGTTCCTCATGGACAACTAGAGGGATATTGACAATGTCTTCTTGATCCAAATTTTGTTCTTGAACCACATCAGGATTGAGATCCAAATCATGGTCAAGGACAATTGTAGGAAGAGGAATGGTAACCGGAACCTCTTTAAAGACAAAATCATATCTAACTTATCCCCCCACAAGCTCAACAACCTCAAAGAATTGAGCATTTCCCGTGTCAAAAAAATTTCTGGATTTGGGATCGTAAAACTTAAAGCCCCTTGACCTTTCAGAGTAACCAACAAAGTAACTACTAACAGTCCTTAAGTCCAGCTTCTTTTCATTAGGCCTGTAAGGCCTAGCCTCAGACGGACATCTCCAGATGTGTAAATGCCTTAATACAGGTTTCTTGCCTGTCCACAGTTCATAAGGGGTTTTGTTAGCAGCCTTTGTGGGTACCCTGTTAAGGAGATAAGCTCAGATCTTTAATGCCTCTCCCGCAGTGAGTACTCGGTAAAGTAGTATGACTAACCATACTTCTCACCATTTCCTGTAAAATTCGATTTCGTCTTTCAGCTACACCATTCATGCTAGGTTTGCCTGGCATGGTGTACTGAGGGACGATACCTCATTCCTCTAGGTATTTAGCAAAAGGCCCAGGACGTTGTTCACCTGATCCGTCATTTCTGTCATAGTATTCACCACCATGGTCAGATTTGACTTTCTTTATTGTTTTTCCATGTTGATTTTCAACCTCAGCCTTAAACTTTTTGAACATATCCAATGCCTGTGACTTTTCATGGATCAAATATAGGTAACCATAACAAGAGTAATCATCTATGAATGTAATGAAATATTCTTGACCATTCCACGAGGGTGTAGGAAATGGTCCACATATATCCGTATGAATTAATTCCAAAACATTCTTAGCTCTCTCAGCTTTTAATTTGCTTTTGTCTGTTTGTTTTCCCTTAATACACTTAACACATATTTCATAATCTGATTTGTCAAGTGTTTCAATAATTCCGTCTGACGCAAGCCTTTGCATTCTCTGTTTTGATATATGTCCTAATCGCTTGTGCCATAATGACATGGAATTATTGTTAGTAAATTTGCGTTTAGTACCACGTGTTTCTACATGCAGGTTTTCATGATATGAAGCAACAGTATCCAACATATAAAGAATATCATAAACCGACAAAGTACTAGATCCAATAAACTTAGAATTATACGAGAAACGATATTCACCATTTGCAAATGAACAAGTAAATCCTTCTTTGTCCAAAACTGAAATGGAAACCAAATTCCGTCTAAAAGACGGTACCACATGTGTCTCAACAAATCTAAATAAAATGCAGACTTTAATAATAATCTAAAAGTTCTGATTGCTTCAACTTCAGTAGAATTGCCGTTCCCCACATAAATGAATCTTTCAGCATCACTTGGCTTTCGGCAGTTCAGGCAACCCTGCATAGACACACTAATGTGAGTAGAAGAACCAGAGTCTAACCACCAAGTATGCCTAGGCACTGAAACCAAATTAACCTCAGAACAAACAAAAGCAAGAGATATACCTTTCTTTACACGCCATGCGTGGTATTTAGGGCAATCTCTCTTCATATGATCCATTTCCTTATAGAAAAAGCAACCTGGATCCTTATCTTGTCCCTTGGACGTTGACGTTGCTAAATCCTTAGCTTGTCCCTTTGATATTTTATATTGCTTTTTCTTTGGCTCATTGACCGCAGTTTCTTTAGCCTTCCTTTTCTTGTTATAGCCCGAAGAGGAAGCCGCAAAGTGAGCACTCTCAGTCTTTTCAGACTTTAACCTTGATTCCTCTTGCACACACAATGAAATGAACTCATTAAGAGTCCACTTTTCCTTCTGGCAATTGAATGTTACTTCAAATTGCCCAAACTGTGGTGGAAGAGAGATCATAACCATATGAACAAGCATGTCATCCGACAGCTCAAACTTGAGAGCCTTAAGTTTAGATGCCAAATTGGCCATCTCCATAATTAATGTACTCACGCACGTTCCCTTTACCTTTATACCTCATGGCAACAAGATTACGCAAAAGCATGCTTGTTTCTGCCCTTTCATTCTTAGCAAAACGCTTTTCAAGTTCTGTAAGGAACGTCAATGCAACTTTCTCATCATCTATATTGCCTCTGAATGATTCTGGAATGCTTTTCTTCATGATCATAAGACACATGCGATTTGAGCGTTCCCACTTTTCCATATCCTTCTTAGCTTGAGATGTACTCGTGCTAGTCAGGTCAGCAGGTTTTGGCTCCCTAAGTGCAAGGTCTAGATCCATAACTCCCAGAACAATCAGCACATTTTCTTTCCAGCTCTTAAAATTCATCCCATTCAGCATGGGAATCGAGTTGATGTTAGCAGATACATTAGAAGCTGATGAATTAACTGAATAGAGAACAAAAAATAAAACAAATAAGCTCACATATAACTTTAAGCAGATAAATGTTTGAAATTAAAATTATCCCATTACAAGAAAATCAACGCAACATTAATTTTAATCTTTGGATAGAAAATTAACTTACAAGTGATTTTCTTGAAGTAGAAATCAAATATTAACAGTAAAATCCTGTCAAATACCAAGCCTTTCTTTGGACCGACTCAATATTCACATGGACACTTAATAACTGTTACATATTTATCTGCACAAACGAATTTGAATTTCTGCCAAATAATAGCCTTCCTTTGGGCCGACCATTACCCGCATGAAAAACAAACACGCTAAAAAAAACTTCAAATAATCATGTATTTTAAATTAAAAAAAATTCATAGGAGAGGTTACTCTGGTAACATGCTACGTAAATTTAATAACATAAAATACAAGATGTGTTCGAATAAACGAACCCAAAGTAATTTCAAACATCGGCATAACTCAAACATTATTATTGAAATTTAAAATTATTAAGTCCATAATAATAATTTCAATAAATAATATTTACTTAATTCAAAATAACACATAATTGATACAAACCCCAAAAAAAAAAACAAAGTAAGTTTCATACTCTGCTAATACTGATCAATTCGATCCATGCAGAACCCTGTTCATTAGTATTGAAAACATGCAATAAAAGAAAAGAAAAGAGAGACATGTTTTAAACCATATCAAGCATAATCCTTGTAACACAGCATTCATCGCAATTATGATATCAATCATAATTGTTGTAATATATATTTATTTTCAGGAACTTCAGAATTTCACCCCTTAAACATTGTGTGTGTGTATTTGTACACACACTATATGATTATTAATTCAAGAGAACGTAACTGAAATTCAGTTAAGAAATTCAATTGACACTACAACGAATGGTACACTTTGCAAATTTTAGGCCTCACAGGCATTGATCACAATATTACGCTAATACTGATCAATTCGACCCAAAAATCCCAACAACAAAGCAAGATTAAGGCTCTAATACCACTTGATGGAATTAATTATACATAAACCCTAGAATGATGGGAAATATTTATTCTAGGACAATCATGCTTTAAGTTGTCAAAGATTATGGAACGATCGATAGACAAATCTGAATCCATAGCAATATTTGAAGAATACTTGATGAAGACTTGATGAATGATTATTGCCTTCCAATTGATCCTTAGGGTTCTTAGAATTCAGATGACAATGGGAATCAAGAAAATAAAACCTAGGTAGGTCAATTGGGGACCATAACCCTATATTTATAATGACCTAGTATGTTAGCCAGCCCATCATAGATTAACAACCAGGCCCCTTAGGTATCTACACATATTAACTGTAGATCCCATACTTATAAAAGATGACTTGGGCCCCCTTCAACTTTAGTAGATCACTTTATTAGGCCCAAATACTTTAATATTTAATGTGACATATACAATTACTTATAGTGCACATACGTCTATGTGTCCAAAGACTTTATTTATTATACTAGTATATGTAAAGTCCATAAAATATTCCAACAAGCCCCCCCTGTGTTCATGTTGTATAGTTAGAACTATCAATTTATTGGAATTTTGGTGCCACCAAATGAAAAGAGGCTCCTAAGTTTGCACAACTTTATATATATGACACCGAACATGAAGTGGAGAACCGAATGTGTTGTTTTACGTAAGTTACAATAATATTTTTTCAATTAAATTGTCACATTTAAAACAATTTAATTAAGTTGAATTATTTTTATTCAAATTTAGACAGGAGGCAGGGGGCAATAATTTGCATGAAGAAATTGCCAGCGACTTAAATAAAATCTTGATGAGCATAATGTTCTTATAAAGTCTTTTCGAATAGTTCGAGATTCAATTCAACAAAATCAAATTGGCGATGTTAAGCTCAGGCTCATAGGAAGGCGAAAAACTGATGGCAGATGTTACAATCTCCCAGCAAAGAATGATGTAGCACTTTCGTTAGTTGGTGATTTTGATAACCTAATTGGTGATAGGGATATTGTTGTTGAGACACAAACAGGATTGCTCCAGAGAATTACAGAATTGCATCCCTCATACTTAGGGTTGCAATATCTGTTGCTTTTTTTATTTGGCCAATATGGCTATAGAGAATATGTTCTGCTTCGAAACTGTGAAGCGGAGCCATCAAATAAATCTCACTATAAGATGAGTATGAGAAAAAATTTCGCATACAGAATTCATGAAAGGAAATCAGAATCGGCGAATATTCTATTTACTAAGCTTCTTTTTCAGCAATTTTTAGTTGATGCATGGACAATGGTTGAAATTGTCTGCTTGAATTATATAAGAACTCATCAGAAACAATTGAGGTGTGATATGTATAAAGGATTGTCGGATGCCTTGCTCAAGGGTGAGAGTAATCCCGCTTCTCTTGGTAAAAGAATTTGTTTGCCATTATCCTATATTAGAAGTGCTCGATATATGATTCAGAACTATCAAGATGCAACGGCTATCTGTAGAAGGTTTGGTTATCCTAATTTGTTGATTACATTTACATGTAATCCCAAGTGGCCTGAAGTTGTTAGATTTCTACTAAGCAAATCTCTGTAGCCAGAAGATAGACCTGATATCATGTGCATGATTTTTAAAGCTAAATTGGATATCCTTATGAATGATATCCAATTGGGCCTAATAGTATGTGTAACTATGAGCAGAGAATTGCTTATGAGACAATTATCCAAGATGTTGAGCATGGTCGAGGAGGAGTTTATTTCTTATATGGCTCTGGGGGAACAAGTAATACCTTTTTATGGAGGATATTGTCTGCTGCTTTGCGATCTATAGGTGACATAGTATTAAATGTAGTATCCAGTGGCATAGCATCTCTTTTATTGGCAGGTGGTAGAACTGGTCATTCTAGATTTGCTATTCCTTTGAGTCTCAATGAAGAATCAACATATAATATATTAAGCAGGGAAGTCCACTTGCAGAACTAATGTTGAGGACTAAACTTATAATATGGGATGAAGCACCATTGGTTCATAAGCATTGTTTTGAAGCTCTTGACAAAATTTTAAGAGATATCATGAGGTTTAAAAATCCGGATAGTTTCAATCAACTTTTTGGGGGCAAAACTATTGTGATGGGTGGAGACTTTCGTCAAATCCTTCCGGTTATTCCCAAAGGCAGTAGACAAGATATGTCATGGCTACAATCAATTCTTCGTATCTTTGGGCGCACTGCAAAGTTCTAAAGCTTACGAAGAATATGAGATTTCATGCTATTGATAAAGAACAATATGGACATGAGATTAAGGCATTTTCAAAATGGATCTTGAGTATCGGTGATAGTACTATTGGAGACGATAATGATGGTGTTGCTAATATAGAAATTCCAAGTGACTTGATCGTGGACTCATCTGATGATATGATTGAGTATATAGTTTAAAGTACATATCCATCTTTTCATAATCATTTTGATGATGTCACTTTTCTACAGGGGAGAGCTATTCTTGATACAACACTTGATGTTGTTGAGAGCATAAATGAGTACATGGTTTCTTACAATCAATCTGAGGAAAGAACTTACTTAAGTTCTGATTCTATATGTCGTTCTGAAATCAATTCGAGCTTCTTTGGTAAAATTCATTCAACCGAGTTTTTGAATACTATAAAGAGCTCTGGTTTTCCTAATCATCATCTTTCGCTGAAGGTTGGTATCCCAGTGATGTTGCTTCGTAATATTTATCATGGTGCAGGGTTAAGCAATGGAACTATGCTAATCATTACAAGGCTTGGGAATCATGTGGTTTAGGCTGAAGGTTGGTATCCCAGTGATGTTGCTTCGTAATATTTACCATAGTGCAGGGTTATGCAATGGAACTATGCTAATCATTACAAGGCTTGGGAATCATGTGTTAGGCTAAAATTTTAAATGGAAGCAATGCCGGAGAAAAATTTTTTGTCCCTAGAATGTCCTTGACTCCCTCGGATCTATCGTTGCATTTCATGTTCAGCTTTATGTTACATTGTCAAGATTAACTAATCGTGCTGGTTTGAAGATTATAATATGTGATAAAGATGGAAAGCCAACAAGTCAAACAACTAATGTTGTTTACAAGGAATTTTCCAAATTTTGAATATTATTTCATTAACATGTGTAAGCTTTTTTGTCGAAAAATATTTTTTAATTATTGCTTTTATTCCATGACTATGGAGTAGTCTTTTGGCATTTGAGGGATGGTTAGAGCTTCAGCTGGGCTTGATCATTTGACTTTTCAGAACTGATTTTAATGTTCCTTATTATTATTTGTTATAAAACATGAAATTTATAATATAATGTAGTTTAGAAAGGTTTGAATTTTATCCTCTACAAGTACAATTGTTTAAACTATTTATCTGAATAGGAAGCCAAGAACTACATTTGTATTATTAGGCTTGTGTTTTACCAGCAAATATGCTGCACAATGAATTCGTTGTTACTTATTCTTAATGATTTTTCTAAAATTTCATGAATGTTTCTAAACATCTATGTAGGACATTTTTGCTTACCCCGTTCAAGATCATCACTGTATTTCTTCGTGAAGCAACCCATGCAATCACTTGATTACAAAATTAACATATTTTCACTAAATATATAAATACTATTATGATTTTTTAGATCTACACATAAATAAAAAAAATCAAAAAATCACACTGTATTACGGTTATATCTGAATTTATTTTAAACCAATATTTGTTAATCAAAAAAATACATTAAACATAAAAATATATGATTCTTCTATTACCATTCATATATAAATGCAATATACAACAAAAAAAGCTTCAATTAAGAGACGATTTGGGATCAAATATCATATTAATGATTAATTTTTACAGCAAAATGGAACAAAATAATAAAAGATTTGAGAATTTTAGAATTTACCGAAAACAAAATGTCAGATTTTAATGGCCTTACGAAAGCCATTCATTTTGTATGCTAGGACGATCCATGATAAGGAAATTCTTCTAGGAAATCATCAAAGTGTAGACTTAATGAAGAAACTAGGAGAGAGGGGACTTTCATCGGCGTAAATACAATCGGATTTTTGGATTTTTGTTACCAGTTAGAGAGAGAGATAAGAGAGAGAAAGTAAATAGCGATTTTTTTTTTTGAGAGAGAAAAGATGGGGGGGTTGGATAAAGTTATTTTAGGGTTAATTGAATTTTATTTTTTTAACACTTTTAATTGGGCTTTAATGTTTAGGGCCTGTTGGGCCTTAAATAATTACTGATTTTTGTTTATTTATTTTTCATTTTATTTGAAAATAACTAATAAGTTAGAACATCTTAAAAAATAAATAAAAAAATTCATTTATGTGAAACATTTTTTTAAAAGTGGTATATGATATTATATTTTTTTTACATAACTTTTATATATTATTTATAGTTTTTTTTTATATTCTTTCAACATATCTGATTCATATATTTAAGTGAATAAATTATTTATCTGCAAAATAATATTACAGGGGGTATAAGTTAAAATGATCATCACATTTGTACTTGTCAGGAATTATCGAATATAATTAATTGTATGATAAATTTTATATCACTTGAAATATTTTGTTATACTTTTATTTTAATAAATGCTAAAAATTCATTTACACAGGAAATATTCTTGACATAAACTCTAAAAGGAAATATTCTTGACATAAACTCTAAAAGAAGAATCAATTTAATATTTATCCTTATATTTATATTGACTCTTTTATTTTTGGCTCTGTTTTTATCAAAGTGTTATGATCGTGCGTTTAACGAACGAGTTGTTGGAAAAATATGTGTTTTGAAGGAAATAATGTATTATTTTCTAAATGGGTTATTTGTTAAATGACCAAATTAATTGTTGGATTGTGTTCTACTCCATGAGTACATTGAAATCATATATTCATTTGTCCAAAATGGTTGATGAATGAATGAGATATTAAGACTCAAAGTAAGTGAGTTGGAAAAGGGAAAATGTGGTTATCCCACATTGAAAAAAGATGAAAAAGTGGGTTAGTTTATATACTCCTACACTTTAGTAGGAAAAATGTGATTTTCCAAACTTGACCCAACGTTACTGGCGGTGAGGCGGGCGCCTGGACCTGGCTCATGCGGCCGCCTGGAGGCCAGAAGGTGCTGCCCCGTTGGTGTGTTCGAGGCGGGCACCTGGGCTCCAGCAGCTGTACGCTAGGAACCTTCCTGATGATTTCAAAATGACTCTGTAACTGTCGGATTGATTGCAATTTATTCCATTAAATACATTGATTGACGAAATTAATCAAGGGATTTAATTTCGGGTGGCAGTTTTGATTTTCCTTTGGTTGCTATACAAATGGAACAACAACAACACAATTGAGAACACACAACACACAATTTTTCAGAATCTCCACACTCATTTTCGCAGCATATTGATAATCTTTTCCTTGCCCTCTTGCATTGCATTCTTGGTGATAAAGTCCAAGCATCTGACTTCAGTTCGCCGGAGGTCCTATTGTGCAACCACCGTCCGGTCAATCCGTTTAATCCTGGGAGGCAATCGTCCCGTGTAATCTCAAGCACAACGTGGTGAGGGGACGAAATTTGTCTTAAGGAGAGTGATTTCACACGACTCGGACTTCAACGACAAATTCTTTTTTTTTTTATATATATATTTCTGTTTTAAATAGTTTTCTGTAATTTTCAATTCTTTTGTAATAGTTAATTCAACACGAGTGCTACACTAGTTTATAATATTGTTATTGTGCACTTTTACAATATTATATACACATTCTCTGTTTCATTCTATAATGCTTGTGATCATGCACGCTTGCAATTTTATGTTTTTGTTGGGTCTATTTAATTAATGTATTTGGAAAATAAAAAATTCCAAACTTGAATATGAAGCAAGCCAGTAGTATTTTTAAATAATTGATCAGTAAATTATTGTATAATCTTTTCAATTATCAAACACAAATTACTCATTTTTCTTAATTGAAAAATAGTTTTGTATAGAAAAAGATATTGTGATTTAAGACTAAACGTTCAGACTTATTGTTAACATTGTTAACAATACATTCTTCTTTTAATTTATTTTATTTATGTATTTATGCATATTATTACTAGTGAAAATGACAATCCAATCTCTAATTCAAAACAAAGAGACCAAAATTAAATATCCCCGAAATACACATAAAAAGAAAAAAAAGATAACAATAACAAAGGGGGCCGCAAACCAAAATAAAGCAAGAAAATGTTCCCTAACTTTGACCGTCTCGTAAATCAGATCTTGATTGTTACTACTTCATTTCATTAGTCCGTCTCACTTGAAAGATAAAAAAAAAAAAAAATTTAATTTTTTAAAAAAATAAAAATAAAAATGATGTGTTATGAACTACTATACTTCCTCCGTCCCAATAATAAGTTCACCATTTTGGCCTCGACACGCAAATTAAGGAAATTAGTGAGTGGAGAAAATGTTGTGAGTGTAATAATAAAATATGAGAGAGAATGAGTGGAGAAAATAGTAAATTTAAAAAATGTTGTGAGTGTAATAGTAAAATAGGAGAGAAAATGAGTGGGTGGAATAGTAAAGATTCTTTGTCATTTTAGGAAAGGTGAAGCTTTAAACGGGACACCCATTTTGATAAAAGTAAAATTATTAATGGGACAGAGGGAGTAGTTGGGTAGAAGAAAAAGTAGGGTAAAAAATAGTTAATGGATTATTGATGTGAATATAACATATATAGGACACAAAAAAAAATAATAAAAAATTAACTTTGTTTGAGAAATTTTGAATTTTCGAATAATTTGGGAAATGAAAAAGTATACTACCAAACCAAATCTTCTCGGAAATGCTTTTTCTTTTTTGTTTTTGACTATTTTACAACCTTATTTGAAGATATTCTAGTTAATATTTACTTTTAGATGATGAGATAATCATAGCATAAGCAATCTTACTTCACTTTTTATTTTGGATGTCTCCCCAATTTTAAAACTTAAACTTTAAATTATTAGTTATTTCTTAAAGAAAGAAAATATACCGTGTTAAAGATATTATAGTTTTATACGAAATACAAAGATATAAAAGTTCAAAATTAATAATTATCATTTTTAATATGGACTATTTGCAGGATGGAATTGAAGGAGTATATTATTTTGGGTTGGAAATGAACAATCTCATGATATTGATTTTCTTAGTCAATTTAAATGCACATGCCACTTAAGACATGATTATTTGATCATTGTTTGATATTTTAAGTTAATTTCAAAGTCAAAAAAGTATCCATGTCATCAATTTTTTTTATTATTGATTATGATTTATGGACCGATATATCAGTTGATAACGTAGATAATTAATATCGGTATATTATTATTGAATCTGGACCATCATACTTGTGGGACTCTTAAATATTTTAAATATTTTCTCATGCCCGCAAAAAAAAAAAAAAAAAGAAAAAAAGAAGCAAAAAGTCTTATCATCCTTATAGAAACATATGGGTTTCAACTTATCATCTTGTCATAATTATTTCAAGATGAAAAATGTCAATTTAAGTTATCATTGTTTAATTGAATGCAAATACTTAGATCTCTCTCTTGTATATGAACTAGTATTCTGAGCCCGTGCGAATCGCACGGGTCAGTACCCCTACTTACATCCTCATCCGCATCAAATACTTTCTTTCTCATTATTCCAAGTCACTCTATTACTCCTCTTCAACTACCTTTCACCATTTTTTCAAGACATTTATTTGCCAAAACAGTGAGCGAGTGAGTAAAAAACATTTTCTTAATCCCCATTTTACCATTATTCTTTTTTCGTAACCCCAACCCAACCCATTAATCATATTTGTTCTTACTATTTTTATGTGTTTGATCTTATTAGGAATTAAGAATTTGGTTGTGTTGTGTTTGTATTGAAATTGCCTAGCTCCCCATTTTAATCCTAACTCTTTAAAGCCAAAATAGCACCCCTCCATGTGTGTGCGCCCCAATTAGTTTTTAGTGCACCCCAAACTTATTTCGTTGTGCATTTCACTTACTCTTTAGGCAACTTTCATAATAACGACTAAAGAGTTAGTGCGCATTTGCCTTTGCTATGCAAAATAGTTTGAAAAAGTTTGAAAACAACTATTCAACCTTCTCTAGATATTTTTCATAGCATTGTTGCTGCTCTGAAACCAATAATATATACAAATGTATTGCAATGGGTTGTGTGCTATGCAATGACTAAAATAAGTGTAAGAATTAAGTCACAGAGAAATACTTTAGTAGTATTTTGATTGACCTTTGCCCAATATCAATAAAAAAAAATTAGTAATTTTCGTGAATTAGAAAAGTTACCCATGTCGATTGCACGGTGACAGTATGCAAATGGTAAGCAATAAGGAAGAAAGGAACCCTAACTCAATCTTATATTTACAAATTTAATTTTAACAAACACTTTATTTTTTTTCTCATTTCCTAAATATTAGTCCTAAGCAAGTTAGCATTCACTACCTTACATTACAACAAATGCTTTAAAAAATAAATCACTAAAGAGCTATGGAGCAAGCACCTAACAATATAACCCGAACATTCCCGTATCCATACAGATCCTCCATTTGTTCAACTTGACCTTCTCTACTGTGTTCTATCTTTGTAATACCATTCCACCATTTGCAGCCTCCTCCAACACCATTACCCTCTTTCTTAGGTCGCACAATCTACATCGGCCTCTTCAGCTTCTCCTTAAGTATCACTGCTAATGCCTTGGCGTCAATTAATCCTTGCATAGTCCACAAATCATTCGGCTTGTCAATTGAAATTTCCATGTTCCCTGTTTGATTAAGAATTAACTCATCAAATTAGATTATTATTTTTTTGTTTTGAATTAACAACGCAGAGTAAGAGAAACTGGGAAAACTAAATAAGAAACTCACCTTTGCTTTTGCTGACAACTTTGTGAATCTTCTTAATACACTTGGAATGTCAATGGACCTTCAACATCGCCGTCATCACCAAAAGCTAATGAATTAAATAGAAAAGAACATTAAACTTGATTTACATGAATGTTGGCGGGTACATTAAAGATTAATAACTTATAGAATTTTTGACGTATTGATTTCTATTTTATTTTTGTGCACCATTTTGTCAATGCCCTACCTATTTAATGTACTATATCATCCTTCCGTCCACTTTTTGTTAAAATTATAATTATATAAATATGATTATGTGGCACAATGACATAATAACAATTGTTGAGTTGGTACTCTACATGGCAAAAATATGATGATCCGGAAATAAAAAAGATTACAATAGTAAAAATATTGAACCATAAACTCTAAAAATAAAAGTAAAAATAAAAAGGGCCTAAAATTAAAATTTGAATTTACAAATAGCTCTCATTCTCTTATATATGACTAACCCCCTTCCTAGCTTAAACCATTTTAGAAAACACAACCCAAAATCCCCTTCCCTCTTTCTCCGCCTTCTTCAGCCCACCCCCATAACTTCCACCCACCACTGGCTCCCACCCCCTACCCCATGCCTCCGCCTCCTCCTCACACCGGTCGTTTTCTCTTCCTTTTCCGTCAACACCCGGCTTCACATCACTGCCATCCCCATCCCCACCATGGCCGCAATTGCCGCCACTTATCCCATTCTTCCCAATTATTTCCCCCTCTCAACCCACATCTCTTCTTCCTCTAGTGGCGACTTCCCCCACCGCCTCATTTATGTCTTCTTCTCCACCTTCCAATCACGCCGACAACGCAAACAGATCCGGGATTTTTAAAATTGATCCAATTAAAGATTATAGCTACAATTAGCTTGAGGGCACATTTCTATCAAAATTTTAAACCCAACCGCCAAATGCGAGCCACATTTCCTGCAACGCTTGAGAGAATGAAGCTTCTGGAAAGTGGGAGGCGGTTTTCCCATTTCACCATCCGCTTAAATTGATTTTGCAAGAGGGTCCATGTAGAATTGAATAAAGCTCCAATGACAATGACAAACTAACTACAATTAGCCTTCTGAAATGGCAACTGCAGGGAAGGAAACAATAGTAGAGTGAAGAGGAAGTAGTTTTAAAATGCTGTTAAAATAAAAAAATGGCCTTTTCATAAGCAGCTCTTTTTGTTAAATAAGTATCCATCTTGCTCTATGCATTGCCAAGATTTAGATCAACCACCTGGAATTTTTTTATTTTTAATTTTTGAAATCTTTGGCTTCCCTCTTCCTTTTCTAACTGTATAAGTTTTCCCTTATGTTTCAAGTACCATTACACAAAATATGAAATTCGATTTGACAAATGAGATAATTGACAATGTCAGTTTCACAAAACACAGGCACACACAATGGGTTAAATTTGTATCTTAAAGATCAACTTTTGAAACTCACTCAACACCTATTTAGACAACATCAGAACCCCTCAAGACTTTCATTAAAGATGAAAATACATACACCTATATAAGTATACTTCAATCAATTGCATATAAGAGCTTAATTGAAGCCACCAATATTCCATCAAAAAAAGTCAGCTTTATGTGATCATCGCAGGAACTACACGATGATTAATGAAAACCCTCAAAATCAGAAACATAAAATTAGAGTTTGCAAATCCTCGCCTATCTACCTTGAAATTCGAAACAAACGACCTTTTAAAGGGGTTAATTTTGATTTCAATACAAAGTTTCAAATTCAACATCAAAAATTAGAAATTTGGAGAGAGAGAGCAACCTGCCTGCCGTAGTTGAAAATCGACGGAATTAACCAAGTCTTAGGCTTCTCGGTAAGCTTGGGAGCACCAGTGGAAGCTCCAGCTGCCTCATACACACCCCTTCTTATCTGGTAACACTCACATTCAGATCTGTCTAAACCCACTGCCATTGAGATAAAACAAAATAGTTCTTGCAAGAGAGAGTCTGAGGAGGAGATAGTTGCCGTTGTATATTGTTGGGGAGGGGAGAGCGTCAAAGTGAATGCTGAAGAAAAATGGCGCGGATTAAGCAGTGTTTGACGGAGAGAGGGAGAAGAGATCGTGGGGGAGAGGAAGGAATTTAGGCCGTAGGATTAAAAACTTAAGATTTAATCCTAGATTTAATACCAAAAAGGGTTGCAGATTTTAACATATTACTCTAAATAAGTATATTGCATACATGTAAAACTCCTTCTAAACATAGTATAGCTAATACAATATGGAACTTTAAGTAAACTGTAATTGCAGGCCTACAGAAAATAGTAAACAAATTTAAAGGCCTAAAAAAGCTTGCCATTCATTTCAACATCAACAACATATAGTTTTTGCTTCAACACTATTATATATACAGCAATAAAAAGCTTTAAGCACATCATCAAGCAATAGTGGAACCAAGGTAAAGGCTATCGCTATAAAAATCATCATCATTAGCATTCTATTAACCAACACTACAAAATTTGGTCAAGAATCTGAATTGAATTAAAGCAGTCGAAAACCACACGTACCCATTGGGGTAAGTATCACCCTTCACAGGCAAAACAGTAGCAGCTGCTGAAACCGCTCGAATCTTGCTAAGCTTCACTTCCACTCTCCAATCCGGAAACAACATTTCTCGAATCGATATCGACAAATTTCCCCAATTTAAGCTCAACATCTCCTTGCGAAAATTTCCGATCTTTGTCATTATCATTACTATTACCATTAGGGCTGCGTAATTCGAAAAGGGTATTTGGAGAGGAAGAAGCCCAAAGGGTTAGAACTATAAGAGAGATACCCAGAACGCCAAGAACTGTTCTTGGCCTACCCAATAGAGACCGTCTGAAGGAGAGGTTAATTTGAGGGTTTGACGGCGGCGGAATTGGAAGTAGAATTGAGAGGCAGAGATCATGTAACTGCAATGGGTAGTGGGGGTTGATTGGTTATTTGGGTAATTTGTAGGCCTCAGATCAATTTTTTAATTCAACCATGGATATTGCTGGATGATCTGATATTGGAAAAGGAACAGGAACCAACAATGGAGATATATGATTTGATAATATTGGTTTCCAGTTACAGAGAGAATATAGAGAGAGGAGAAGAATAGAAGACGGCAATGATCAATAAGCATTTCTGGTTTAGGTTGCTGGGTTGAGCGTTAGGCGTATAGGGGAGTGGGGGTTGAGTGGGAAGTTTTTTTTTCAATATTCAATCTCAGCCCTTGAATCAATATGTCAACTTTCAATCCTGACCCCTCTTTATGTATAGATAAGAGGCGGTTAAACCCTCTCTCTATTGTATTATAGATTCAGTAAGATATGATGTATTCCTCCATTCTATACTTCATTTAAAATTTAAAAGTGGAGTAACTTTTGTGAAAAACTAGTTTTTTTTTAAATATTATAAAAAATTAGTTTTCAAAACAGTTCATCACTTTTATTAGTTAGACTTAGTGCTTTAAAACTAGTTTTTTTCTTATGTTACGAAAAAACTAGTTTTTTTTGTAAGATTTTGACTTAAAAGTGTGATATTTATTCTGTGTACAGAGGGACTAACAAATATATTTTATTATAAATATTGTAGTTGACTTATTACAATTTTTTTTAATGATTTTATTTTATTTGTATCTTAGTAATTGCAGTATAATTAATTTTAATTCGAAAATATATCTCTTTTTTTTAAATAAAAAATATATGAAATTTATCATGTGAGATGTGAGAGAGAGAGGTATCAAAGATTCTTCCAAGAACATGGTGGTTTAAAAAAAGATTCTTCAAGAATCAGTTAGTCTAATTCAATGGTAGATGTATATTTCCTCCACTTTTGTTTTGCATAATGGATGTCACAATCATATGAATTATGGGTTCCATTTATTAAGTTTCAATATTTGACAAATTAATCTTCATTTGTTTTTCATTAATTAGGGTTTTGGATTTGTAATCTTGAGTTGTCATTATTATCAAATTTAGTATTTGGGAATTATCGTGAAGCTTTCAATTCCTAGGATTAAATTGGCAACTTGAAAGGCTTGCTTATCTTAGAATGCTTGAATCATTCAACTAGATGAGAAATTTTAGTTGTTAGAATCCTTGAATCGTTTAACTAGACGAGAAAATTGTAGTTGAGTGATCGACATACGAGAAGGTTGTAGCTGGGTGGTCGTTGTTGTAAGTTAGATTCAATACATTGAATTGAAGCACAATTACATAATACAAAATATAAAGTAATTTACAAATTGAAAAACACTTTTGAAGGCTTGTATTTTTTTTCCAATATTGATCAACATTTTATTGATTATTTTCAAAATAAATTTAGATAACTTCAATAACTATATTTTTTATATATGCTCAGTTAGTTCTTAACAATTGCGTTCATTCAGGACGAAGTTGTTATAGGGCTTGACCCCCCCCCCCCCTAATTCTCAAAATGTACACTTCAGCCCCCTTTAGCTTTATAGAATACTCCATTCGACCCAAAATGTTTGTCTCATTTGACTTTTTTGTTGAACTTTGACCACAAATTTACGAGAGATTAATCATGTTCATGAAATTTTAAAAGTTGTTGTTGATAATATTATTAATGGTGAATCAATAGGAATTTTTAGAATTTCATAAATATAATTAAATTGTCATATATTTGTGATTAAAGTTCAACAAAAAAAATCAAATTGAACAAACATTTTGGAACTGGGGGAGTAATACATTGGGGGTCCTTTGTTTGTCCACCTTACAATGAGGGACAAAGAAAATACACCCAAATATCACCTTTTCATCATATCCTCATTGAATCCAGGAATATATTTATATTTTACAAATACAATTTTCTTATAAATTCTAGAAAAATTAAAAAAGAATACTCCATATTAATGTAGGGCCATTTATGTTAGCCTTTAGATATTCAACTTACCAAATATGGCCCATTTATATCAACTTGATTGCTTTATTTTAGAATAAACAAGGTTCACTTTCTTTTTTTTTTTTTCTAAATTCCAATGATTTCAGGATACATAAAATTTAGAATAAGTATTACTTTCTTCGTCCCCAAATAAATATCTAAAAAATTATCTTTTTTTCACAATTTTATTATACTTGTACAAAACCTTAAGATATAAAAAGTGATCAATAAATTTTTATGCCTTTGTGTTATTATTATTTATCAAAAACAAATATTTAAAAAAAATACTCCCTCCGTCCCAGCGAAAGAGCCATCAAATTAGCCGGGCACGCAAAATAAGAAATGTGATGTAGGAAAGAGAAAAAGTTTAAATGTTGTGAGTATGAAAAATTAAATAGGAGAGAGAATGAGTGGGAGGTGATGTAAGAAAGAGAATGTTGTGAGTGTAAAAGTAAAGTAGGAGAGAGAATGAGTGGAGAGAAAGAGAATAGTGATTTAAGGTTTCCTTTTTGGGAAAATGGCTTTTTAAATGAGACGCCCAAAAAGAAAATAAATGACTCTTTCACTGGGACGGAGGGAGTACTTAAAAAATAAATATTTATTTTGAAAGGGATTGATTATATAAATTCAACAAAGGGGAAAAGCACTAAGTAACCACTATCTTGAGAAGTCACAGTGAGTTTATGCTGATTAGATAACCTTGATTTGAACAAATTGGAGGTCCATTCAATATACAGTAGTACATGTTTCATAGAGTTTTAATGCCCAATCATGCTATGACTCTTATCCTATACTCCCTCCGTTTCAATAGTAGCTTCCCATTTTGCCATTTTGAGTATTTTGTTAATAGCTTTCACTTTCTTTTCTTGGCAAAGAAATCTTTACTATTTCCTCCACTCATTCTCTCTCCTACATTATTTTAATACTCACAACACCATTATAATTTACTATTCCCTCCATTCATTCTCTCTCCTATTTTCAAATTACACTCACAATATTTTTTCTTCCCACCCATTTTATTAATTTGCGTGCAAGACCCATTTTATTAATTTGCGTGCAAGGCAAAAAACGAACAGCTTCTATTGGGACGGAGGGAGTACATAATTTTCAATTTTTTTTTTTTATATTTAGGTGTCGGGTGTTTGTGATTTTATAATTTTAAGGTTCGTGAACCCACCTCTAATATAATAAACAAGTAAATTCAATTTTAATCACGGTCACCAATTTGATAATAGTAAAACTCAAATTATAAAAAGAGTAAGTTTTGGGAGAAACCAGTTTCTCCATAAATTATAAAAAGTCCAATATTTTTCAACTTGCAAATATTTGACGAATATAAGAGCAGTTTAAAAAAACAGGACTTTTTATAACTTAGGGAGAAACTAGTTTCCCCCAAAATATTGTGTTATAAAAAACGTTCATTCATTTATTAGGAATCATAACTTATAAGAATTTATGCTCTTAATAATATGTAATTGTTTCATTTTTTAACAAATTTTAATATTTGAATATGTTGGAGCAATTATTTCACATGGGGATTTAACTAGCTTGACTATATATATATCATGGGTTACTCCTTTCATTATCAGTTGATTTTGTTGGAAATGGATAACGGAAAGTTAAGTTTAACTTAACGTTGATCTAGTTTCTAACGGAAGTTCGTTATGTGTTAACGGAACTAGTTACAAATGATAATCTACATTTGTTGTAGATTATATATAACTCATTTAATGTCTCAAAATCATTTTCGTGTGAATGAGAAATTAATGACAAATGATTTGTAACTTAAATATTGGGTCAAAGTGTGTTTTTGGGTTGGTCCCAAAATTGGTGTGGACTTGTTGTGGCTAAAGGGCTGACGAGCAGGCTGAAGAAGCTTCTGCACGGCCGTGCAAGTGTCTAGGACACGGCCGTGCATCGTGCCTTGCCTTGCCACTCGACCGTGCAGAGCCATGAACTCGACCGTGCATATTGCCTTGCACGGCCGTGCAGTTCATTGGACACGGCCGTGCAAGTGCTGTTATACCCGAAAAGTTGTGACTTTTCAAGGGAAAAGCCACCAAACCCTTTGACTCTCTTTATATACTTCCCCTCCGAATTTCAATTTACATACACAGTATTCTGACCCTTCCTACCCTCTAGTAAGATAGATTAACATACCCAAATCATTGCATATTGTTGCATTAAATCCTTCAAAGTCCAAAGTTTCAAACATTGTGTTGTTCGCTAGAGTATTTGATTTGGAGTGCTCCTATCATTTACTTATAAGTCGTTTTATCTTACTAGAAGATTGCCATATAAACCGTAAGCACCTGTGCGGGGCAATAACTTCTTACGGAGATTGTATTAAATACAAGACTCGACTTGAATTCTTTTGTTTCCAATCTCCGTTATCTTTTTCTGTTAAGTTTCTAGTTAAGTTCTTGAGAAGCCTACACAATTGTCCAACAATCGTAAGAAGTTATTTACGCTTCTTCAAGATCTTCAAGATGGCAAACGAGAAAGACTCCACAGAATCAAGTCGAGGAATGTGACGCCTCCTTCTCGAGGTGACGCTACGTTCAATAATGTTACACCGTCTCACCCGGTTCATGGTAAGAAACCTCCTTCCCGTACAACCTCGAGGGTTGCACCTCTTAATGCTCTCCCTCCGTCTCATGTGTTCGTACATGCGGAAAGACCGGGTATTCTTACCGGGATGAACTTTAAAAGGTGGCAACAGAAAATGTTGGTCTATTTGACAACATTAAAATTGGTGCATTTTCTTTGGGAATATCCACCATTGATATCCGATGATGATGAATCTAAAGCAAAGAATGACTTGGATACATGGAATCACGGTGATTTCTTGTGTCGCAATTACATTCTTAGTGGCTTGGATTATGCACAATACAAGGTGTGTTGTGGCATAAAGACCGCGAGAGAATTTTGGGATTTTCTCGAGATGCACAATACTATGTGTATTGTGACTAAAAGACCGAAAGTGAACTTGGTGGAAACAAGTGCCGGAAACAAGAGAAAGAACACCGGGAAAGTGAAGAGGACCACCAAGAAGGTTAAAGGTAGTTGTTTTAATTGCGGCAAACCCGGGCATATGGCTAGGGAATGTCGACATCCTAGAATCAACAACCAAGATGGAAACCCTCTTCAAGCCAATGTGAATGAAGATAAAAATGTTCCATTGGACTTTGATCAACTTAGCCTAGGGGCATAAGATTGAATTGACCAAAAGTGGTTGTTTGTGTTAGTAAAGGGTACCTTGTTGAAGGACTCCTTAAATTGTAATTGTTTATCCGCCTAAGTGCGAAGAATAAAATTTCAGATTTTATTTACTTGGTTTGAAGTGTTCCAATTGTTATGGCGTGTTCATTTAGGTCGTGTAAATTTAAATTCACTAAGTCGACGAGTTAATTTAAAATTACTACCTAAGATGAAGTTGATTCGCAAATCAATTGTGATTTCTTTTGTAGAAATCAGTTCAAACCAGAGATAGTAAATAGATAGTTCTTTACTTCTATTTATGATTGCATTTGATAATGCAAAAGTTCGTCTTTTGGAATAGTAAAACCTTAAAGTTTTAAGTAAACAATAAGGTTTGTGATTCATCTTAATTAGCAATTAAGAGTTTCGAAGTGATAGAGGTGGTTAGTATGTAGTACCGTTTGAAAAATAATTGTTGGGACGCTGACACTTATTTATCAAACGAATGCTTCTTACACACTAAAATCAATTGAAAAAAAAAAAAAGGAAGATAGAACTTTTAAGGAGATGGTGAACTCCTTATTGATAAGTTCCGTCTTATGTGGGTATACCTAGCAAAGGTAGAAATATCTAAACCTAAAGAGGTTAAGATAGGACCCAAAACCATGGATTACGTTTCCATTGGATATGCAAACTAACAGTATTGCATATAGATTTGTGACGAACAAATTTGAAATGAAAAATGCAGTATTCTTCAAACGAGTTTCCTTACGGGGAAAAATGGTTGAAGAGACCTCACTTAAACATAGATATGACTATGAAAGACATTGTAGATAACTTGGTTATTACAATTAAATGACTCCACATAAAAGAAAATATTAAATATGAATTAGGACATTCATAAAATATTTGATATGTGGAGGTACACCTCAAGTGTGGGGGTACAAGCTAAATACATAAGTTCTATTGATATGAACTTCTAGTATTAACAGAAACTGTTAAACTGTTAACAGTTAAAAGAATGAATCATCATATATGTGGAAGTTATTTGATGATAAAAACTCCTAACGAATTTGAAGTATTCGTAAGCTGTTTTATAAATACCTAAACTGTGGGGGTATTCGGCTAAAGTAGAAATACTTAAGCAAGACATGTTATATTCTTTGAGAATATACTTCCTTGAAATGATAGGAAATGCATAAATTTTAATAAGAAAATTTATAGAAACGGTGGTGGTCTTCTTAATAAGAAGAAAAACCAAGATACAGTTGAAGGACAAATGCATCCTATTCTATTTTGGAAGATGGTTGATCTTCCTATGCGAACCGTTGGGTTGCAAAACTAGATATGCCAAGGATGAAACCTTTAAATATTAGACTACAAACGGTCCATCTCAAAGTTAAGGATGAAGGACTTAGACGTAGTAAAAGGGCAAGAGTGGAAAAGTCTTTTGGTCACGATTTTCTATCATTTATGTTGGAAAACGAATCAGCAACTGTTAAGGAAGCGTTATCTGGTCCGGATAGTTCGTTCTGGAAAGAGGCTATTAACAGTGAGATAAAAATTCATAATGCTTAATAATACTTGGGAATTGGTAGATCTTCCTCCAAGTTGCAAACCATTAGGTTGCAATTGGATTCTTAAAAAAAGAAAGTATAAAGCCTATGGATGCATTTGATAAGTAGAAAGCCAGGATAGTTGTCAAAAGGACATTATGATTCATGCAAGATTATCCAAAATGACACAACAGAGCGTTCTATGTCGCACAACCGTGTTGGATCTACTTGTGTATTCATATGGACTAAACAAGCAACTAAACAGTGGCATAAGAAGTTCGATAGAACTATGTTATCAAATGGATTCAAGATTAATGAATGTGACAAATGTGTCTACATACATTAAAAGAACATCTGAATCATTTGTTAATAGTCTGTCCTTACGTGGATAACAATGGTAGTCATGAATTGATCATGAATACCAAAGATATGTTAAAGCAGAACTTTGACATAAAAGATATGGGATTAGCCGATGTCATATTAGAAATAAAGATTTCTAGAACATCAGAAGGATTAGTCCTATCACAATTCCTTCGAAAATTCAAATAGATTCTTGAGAGGTATTCTCTGTAAAATAGATTCCTGAAAAATAGACTCTAAGGAGGTCAAACCACTTAGAGATACTAATTTTTTGGGAAGTCGAAACGGTACAGAGATAATAACCACTTAAAGAAACTGACCGATAGAAGAATTTGATCACTCGAAGGGACTGATCATTCTAGATAGACTAAAGGTCTAATTGTAATTGTAATCAATCACCGGATTAGTATAATCATAAGTACTTGGTGTTCTTAAGAATATACTTATGATTAAAAGATTACAATTCCTATGTAAGTTGAATGGTCTTAGAAGATATTCCTTCGTGGAATAAGCTTGTGTCTACATGACCTAAGGCATTGTGACGACAATGAAAAATTAGGAAAAGGTGTAGAACGTCATGGTAAGTCTAGACATAATGGTCTTAGACACACTATCATAGTACAATTGATCTCAAAATGCGACTGTCACAACTAGCCATGTGAAGTCAAATTCGGATCCGTCTACCTAAGGGTAGTAATAAAGATCAACTGTATAAACTGTTAAGGGGAATGGGTTTAAAAACCCACAACAAAAAGAACTTATAGCGGACACTCAACCTTGAGAAATGGAGATCCCAGGCCCTTGGTTCAATGAGACAACCAAGTTATAAGTTCTAGTAGAGTTACTTGGAAACAACAACTCGGTTTATTAACCTAGAGATGTTGAATACTCATTCCCGAACGTCCAAGTACTAGCACATGTACGGCGGTGGTGAGGATAAGTTGAGAAAACTTTTAATGATTTCTATACCTACGGGTGGAGTAGTGCATGATACTCCTTATAGTGAGAATCACCTATATAAAGCGAGAGGTAATAAGGCCGCCTCTAAATGAACGCTTATGAATGAGATACGGTCCAGGGCCAAAATGGACAAAACGTGAGAACAACAATTGTTAGAGCTGTTATTATTTGAGTATTATTGTCTTGGTATACACCCAGACGATCACTGGTTCAAAGCGACTCGCTACCAAATGGCTAGTATATCCGATAATATTTCACTAGGGAAGATTCAAGGCCACAAGCTATCTATCCCGATGTAATAATAGTTCGCCGAAACTTTGGACGAAATTGCATACATGCATTAATTGTCATTCATGTGGGGGATTGTTGGAAATGGATAACGGAAAGTTAAGTTTAACTTAACGTTGATCTAGTTTCTAACGGAAGTTCGTTATGTGTTAACGGAACTAGTTACAAATGATAATCTACATTTGTTGTAGATTATATATAACTCATTTAATGTCTCAAAACCATTTCCGTGTGAATGAGAAATTAATGACAAATGATTTGTAACTTAAATATTGGGTCAAAGTGTGTTTTGGGTTGGTCCCAAAATTGGTGTGGACTTGTTGTGGCTAAAGGGCCGACGAGCGGGTGAAGAAGCTTCGCACGGCCAGTGCAAGTGTCTAGGACACGGCCGTGCATCGTGCCTTGCCTTGCCGCTCGGCCGTGCAGAGCCATGAACTCGATCGTGCATATTGCCTTGCACGGCCGTGCGGTTCATTGGACACGGCCGTGCGAAGTGCCGTTATACTGAAAAGTTGTGACTTTTCAAGGGAAAAGCCACCAAATCCTTTGACTCTCTTTATATACTTCCCCTCCGAATTTCAATTTACATACACAGTATTCTGACCCTTCCTACCCTCTAGTAAGATAGATTAACATACCCAAATCATTGCATATTGTTGCATTAAATCCTTCAAAGTCCAAAGTTTCAAACATTGTGTTGTTCGCTAGAGTATTTGATTTGGAGTGCTCCTATCATTTACTTATAAGTCGTTTTATCTTACTAGAAGATTGCCATATAAACCGTAAGCACCTGTGCGGGGCAATAACTTCTTACGGAGATTGTATTAAATACAAGACTCGACTTGAATTCTTTTGTTTCCAATCTCCGTTATCTTTTTTCTGTTAAGTTTCTAGTTAAGTTCTTGAGAAGCCTACATAATTGTCCAACAGATTTTGAGATAAAACCTCAAACTTTATCATGTTATTAGATCTGGCCCTAGATCTGCAAGTGCAAGCACAAAAAAAACTCACGATTTTCTAGCCCCACGTTACTCAATTATATGTCCACGTATAGGTCCAAAAATTCGATTATATGATACTGTTCTTATTGCCGATTGATTTTTAGATAAAATCTCAAATTTTATCAGAATAATGAAAACGAGCTCTTTACTTGTAGAGAGAGTACTTGATAATTAGGCTCTTCGAATGCAATGCTATAAATAATAATTAGGGGCTCGTAGGTTGGACCTTATTTGAGGTGGTCCTTATAACATAAGAGACCATCGCGACCTTAGATGTCCTTTTTTGGAACCAAGTACTATCGCCATAGCATTAAAGGTATGGGTATTTTTATTTTTATTTTTTTATTTTGGCGTCTTACTTGAAAATAAATTTTCATTTTTTGGGCTTTCATTTTTAAACCAATTAATTATATTAACTTTCAATTCTACCTAGTTCAAATGCAAATTCTCTCATTATTTTGCATTAGTATTTTTATGAAAAACATAAAAAATATTTAATTGTCAATTATTTTCTTTAATATGCATATATTGTCAAGAATTTGGGCTCATTGTTGTTCTGCACAACAGAACAACAGTCGGGCTATGGTGAACAATTGATATTACACGAGTTAGGTGGATGGAAAGAGATGTACAAGCCGAACGAAAATTTATAAAATACTGAACCCTCGAACATGAGCCGAAAGATGGAAATAAATGCACGAGATCGAAGATGTATGAGACTGTGCACTGTATCATCACAAATGTATAATCCTGAATTACATTGTTACATTGCCAAGTTACACGTATTCGATTGAGACGAAGAAAGTAACTTACTCCAAATATCCCTAAAATGTTGCCACCTACAGAAATGAGTTATCAGAGAAGTAATTGCAGCTGAATACTAGATGGCCATAGGGCTCTTACTCTGATAACGAAAGGTTAATAGCTAGGCACCAAGCTCCCATATCCTCAAAACCTATGGGACAGATTGGTCATAAATATTTGACAAATGCACATACCCACCAAATATGTGACACCTTATAAAACCATAGAAAACATTAATTCCACAAATTGACCTCAAAGATAACTGATAATATTAAAAACGTTTGTATCGGTTCAAATTCAGCGATAGTTTGTATTATTTATGATTGAATAGCATGAAAAAGATAAACAAACACGTGAACTAAGTCGGAGCTTCACCGCGAAGGCCCTCCGGCGTGAGAGTAAGTATTTGTGTTTAGAGAGATAAATCAATTGACAAGTTTATATATAATCAAAAGATGTGTTACAAAAATAATGTGAATTATGGCTTGTATATATAGACATAGCATTTTAAAATCCATGTTGAATAGGAATTCGTGTGAGATAAGGTTATAATCCTATTGAGATTATAACTGTTTACATTCCTTATTTGATTATGATTAGATAATGTATTCTGCACGTGCGCCTTGTAGGCGATCTCCTCGGTATGTGTTGCTTGGTCGGCTTTACTTGACACCGAGTAAGTGGAAAGTAAGGATAGGGAAACCATTTCCTTGCTTTATATGGAGACCGAGTAGGGAGCTACTCGTCTTTTAATGAAACCTTGGTCGGTATTGTTGAATGTCTTGCTCGGCATATGAGATGATGCCTGGTCGGCATGCATAATTGATGTGTCTTATTCATTATTCGCTCTGCTATATCTAGGTCGACATAGTGCGAATGACGAGTAAGCATGACGAGCAAAGGTAGGGAAAGCCTACTCCCTTTATCATAATTGAGACTTGTACGGATTATATTTTGGCCCCAATTCATTGGGCTTTGCTCGATCGTAACCCATGTTCGTTCCTCGATTTATAACGTTCAGTGGACCCCGACTTTCAAGCTCGGCTATGCCTAGAAGGAAGTGGTGTTCTACCTCGGCTTAAACAGATACGAATGGGTTAATTTTATAATACGAGGCGTCGCTTTTTTATCTGCCGGTTACAAGGACAATGATGAGCGCGGTTAACGATAATGGGACATCCATCTTGGTGAGCGTCCAAAACCGTCTGGAACCTGACGCTTCATTAAATGCGGGGCAGTACAATTCGCCTTTACCCGAATTTTGACCCGTACCCGTTTTTAGATTTGGGTATAAAAAAAAAACTATTTCCTTTCTACTCTTTTATCGCCCTTATCATTTGAGAGAGACAAAAAGCTTTCAAAACCGCAAGTTGATTTTTGAGTTCGCTCTTGATTTCGTACGCATTTCCTTCATCAACCTTCAGATTCAGGTATAATTTATTCCCTTTCTCTTTTATTTCGTGTTTTCTAGGGTTCTTGGTGTTTTCTAGGTTCAGGAATCGCCATTGTTGGGGGTTCTTGAAGTTTTCTTGAGTCTTTATTGTGTCTCCATCATTCATAGCCATGACCCGTACTTGGAGAAGCGATCCAAATGCCTTGTATTGTTACCATACCAAAAATCTTAGGATCTACCAAAGGGTTGATGATCCATGGATGATGGTGTGTTTGAATGAGGTAGGAGAGATTCTGACGAGGTATCAATCTCCTAGAACCGACGTTCAATACACTAGTCGGTTTAGGATAGACCAGCTTGACCTAGGATCCCCAAATATTGAGTTGTTCAACGGTTGGACTAAGATTCTTGACCATATAAACCTCTGTTACATGAAGTCTGACCATTTGGAGCGTCCTCCATTGTTGGGTAAGGATCCCTCCTCAGTTTTTGATTAATTGGATGAGGAGGGATACCCTTTCTCGTCCTCGTCTTTCCCTTTGCCTTAGGCAAATTTTTGATCGTTGTTCTTTTATTTGTGCAGCCATGACGGGAAGAGAAAGTAATTCATATCGTCCTACTGGTCCCTCAACTTCGGGGATAATAGTGGATGCTTTTGCCGAGTAGGCACAATCAGGTAACTGAGGTAGGGGAAGAGGAAGGTCCAACCGAGGTAAAGTGTACACCCCTAGGCCCAAACCCATTAGAGGTGGTGAACCAATGATTGAGGAGTTACACTACAAGTATGGGGTGTCGAGGGAAGAGTACCGTTTAACTTATCTCCCCGGTGCTTTTATTTATGACGAGGAGGATAAGAGTGAGTTTTTCTATTCTTTGAACCACGTCCATTTTTTCTACAAACAATTCCAACTAGGCCTTCGTCTCCCTCTTGACCCATTCATCTGTAAATTCCTTGAGGACATGCAGGCTATTCCTGCCATGATTGGGGCAACGCCGTGAGGTTCCTCACCGGCTTCATAGTGTTATGTCGCAGTCTTGGTTTTAAACCGTGCCAATTTACCTTACACCATTTCTTTACTGTTAGTTAAAAGGAGGACTCCCAAATTTTGGTGGTGAGGAGTGACCCCAATCAACCCAAACTGATATACCCAATGACGAGCAAGGTGTCATGGTGGAATAACCATATCATAAGGGTGGAGAGTCGACAAGGCTGGGAGTTTGCTGCTCCCTCGAGGCTTCCCGGGGTTCCATAACAAGTTTGGAGGCCTTAATGGAGCGGCCAATTAATTGAGAGGTTGAGGCAGTTTGCCGAGGTAGGCACTCTGTGTTGGTCTAGTTTAGAGACTGATCAGAGGTAGAGCCGTAAAGTTGGGACGGTCCCGTCGGGATGTCCCGTCCCGCCATACAAATGGGACGGGATGGGACGGAATATTTTAGTCCCATCCCGTTTCGTCCCATCCCATCTCATCCCGTTCCCATCGCGGGACAACATAGTGCTGTCCTGCCCATCCCGTCCCGTCCTGTGTAAGCCAATCAAAATAAACAAAGAGCTTGTGGTGTAAATTTTGTTCCATTGTAGTTGAAATGGCATGAAAATGGAAACTGTTTCATAATGATAATTTAATTATCCCCATTGTCTTCATCATCTTTTAGGTGTTTTTATCTTCCAACTATTGCCACATTGCTCACTTCATTGTCTCTTTTATAACTCTGTAAGCATATAAAAATCATGGTAAATTAGTTGACACCCACTTGAGCTACTTCAGGTTTTCGGATAACCTGTTATGTATTTGACCTTGAATCTCAAGGGGGTTGCCATAATTTTTTGCTAGCTTTCTCATCTGAACTAATATTTCATGGTTGTAATAATGGTGAACTTTTCCTGTCCAATTTCTGTTGGTTGCTCGCGAAGTGCATATTCCATTTATCTCTTTTGACACATTTTAAGTAGTTCCCCTGAAACTTATTGACTTCTTTTACAGTGGACTCTATTAGGTGAGTTCGTCCAGATTCTATTATCTTAGGATGCTATCAGTTGACTGTCGATGAAAAGAAGGAGAACTACCTGGTCCAAGTCATCTCATGCAATTATGGCAA
Organism: Adenophora triphylla var. japonica; assembly: GCA_022495995.1. Lineage (NCBI taxonomy): Eukaryota > Viridiplantae > Streptophyta > Magnoliopsida > Asterales > Campanulaceae > Adenophora > Adenophora triphylla. The sequence continues at coordinate 122,375 of JAFEMH010003110.1, read as the reverse complement.
AATTACTGATGTAAGTACTTAAGTTCATCTCTGGCCTTGATTAGTTGTGATTATCTGTGTCCACTGATGGGTGTTCTATCTTTCATTTAAACAGTTGAATGATAACAACAATTTCTATGAAAATAATATGGCAAAAACCATATGAGGCCTTGGCTGGGATATCAAGCATAATTGGGACGTGGCCGTGACCGTGGCTTTGGCGCCTAGTCAACGCCTAATCCTTCCTAGTTAACGGGTCTCGCATTGTCCCGCGGGATCCCGCGTCCCGCAAATGGGACGGGATGGGACGGAGTATTTTAGTCCCATCCCATTTTGTCATGTCCCGTCTCGTCCCATTCCCATCGTGGGACAACATAATTTCTTCCCGTCCCGTCCCGTATTTCCGAATTGACAGCTCTAATGAGAGGTACTATTTCCAGGCCGGCATCATTCCTGGCCCCTTGGACGGCCTAGTACAAATGGTTCCAGTGACGAGGGGGAATAGGTATCCCGACTAGAGGGTACATCCAGGTCTTATTTTCCACGATAAGTGCGACGTTTGCAAGTTGCACGATGACAAGTGCCTAGCCGAGGACGATGTAGTCAGCTGTAAATTTCTTTCTTCTCGTCTTTATACTTGCAAATATTTTTTTATTTCATCATTCTATGTTTTACTTACTGCTCTCTCTCGTCATTTGCATATTTAACTGAAGAGCAAAACAAGAAGATGCAGGAGGAAATCCTTGATCCCCAAGTTCTGATGAAGTTAATGAGCATGACTTATCGGTCCTTGGCCAAGAGCAAGAGGCATTCCGAGAATAGGTGTAGAGTTAGGCCATTCTGGATACCAAGGAAGCTCAGGCATTGCCCCTCAAGCCGGTGGGTGGCATCGATGCCTCCACTGAGGAGGCTACTGACGGGTAGAAGGTCCACGCCGAGGAGGGAAATAGTTCTCATGAAATAATAACTCCTCAGGCTGTGGAAGCTTTGTGACAGGCCGGTCTAGTTGAGGCCGAAGAGACAGGTGCTGGGGAAAAAAATCCGGCTCGAAAGCGGCCATGGACAGAGGCCGAGGAGGGGGGCTCCTCCAAGAGGGTTGTTACTGAGCCTACCTCGACTGCACTCTTTTCTCGGCATATAAAAACATATGTTAAAGCCGAGCAATTTGTGCAGGAGGCACGTGAGGCCCCCATCTTCAAGGGGATGGATGTTCTTGCCCGTAAGGTCCCCCAGCAGAGGGTAGGCTGGGCAGTTATCTACAGATCCATAAACGATGAACTATTGGATCACCTCCTCGATTTAAGCCCTAGCATGGATAGTTTGGCCGGTAGGAAAGGCCTTATTTTGAGCAAGGTAAGCTTTCTCGATTTTTCTCGTCATACCCATACTTGTAGTTTCTTTTTCTAATCATTTTTCTTTGTTTTTTGTAGCTTGCTACGGTCTCGGCTTATGAGGCCACCAATGCAAAGGTGGCTAAGCTCCAGGGGCACAAACTTGAGAAACAGGCCGAGAAGGACAAAGCCAACCTGAAGAAGGCGGTGGAGCTCTTGAAAACCCTTCGCGCTGATGCTGATGCCTTCAAAATGGCTAAGGCAAAAGCCAAAGAAGGAGAGAAAGCGACCGAAGATGCTCTGGCCAAGGCCGAGGAGGCAGCGCGACTCAAGGAGTCTAAGCTGGAGGGGTAAAGGAGTGAGGCCCTTAAGAAGTCCGAGGAGGTGTATGTCCGGCTGCAAGAGTTGGAGGCTAGCATTCCCTCTATGGAGTCTGAGGCCATAGCCCGTTACAAGGCTAGCTCGGCCTTTAAACAGGTCGTGGCGGAGAAGACGGCTACCATGTACTCCGATGGCTTTTTGCATTTGGCTAGAAGGGCCATGGTGGATCCTTCTATCGTGCTCAACCTGAAGGGGCTTGCTCGGCTCATATGCCAAGACGCAAATGATGAATTAGCCAGGTTTGTACACCATCTTGTCCCTTTCTCCAGTAATGCCTTGAAAGTCATTGCTTCTCTTGATACTCAAGTTGGCTGTCCTACTTGGGCTCCTCCTTTCAATCCATAGAATATACATACCCTTATTGAGAAGATTGAGGATGAGGGCCTTAGCTCAGGGGACGAGGAGGCCAATGTCGGGGTGGAGCCAACCGAGGGGGCCCAAACCGAGGAAATCCAAGTCGGCCAAGTCATCATTCCCCCCACCGATACCGATCAAGATGAACTTTTTAGGGGGGAGAATCAGGCTTAGTAACTTGTTATTTTGTTTTGATGTAATAGACTAGGCCAATTGTACTTCCATGATTTTATCAATATAATGCCTTTCATCCATTCGTCGTCGTCTTTAATATTTACTGTCTTGATATGAACTATTTTTCTTGAATGATTGTATAATTGAATGTATGTTGAATGATATAAGTCTTGTATAATTTTGCCCAAGTATCCAACTTTCATGGGATGCCGATGAGGGTCTCCTCGTCATAGTTATTTAGTAGTTAAAACCGAGGAAGCTCGTTCGGTATTAAATCACTTGGTGGCATTGCAAGTTGTCATTAGGCCGAGGGAGGTTCCTCAGCATTACACTTGGGTTTATTTTTGATTTTATCTTTCTAGGCCGAAGAAGGTTGCTTGGCTATAGGTTTTAGATAATTTGTTGATACTTTGCCTCTCTATGCCGAGTAGGGTCGTTCGGCTGTATGTCTTAGGAAAGTTTTAATGTTTTACCTCTCTATCCCGAGGAAGGTCGTTCGGTAATAGGTTTTATGCAATTTGTTGATACTTTGCCTCTCTATGCCGAGTAGGGTCGTTCGGTCATAGGTTTTAGGCAATTTTTAATGTTTTATCTGTGTATGCCGAGTAAGGTTGTTCAGTCATAGGTCTTAGGTAGTTTTTAATGTTTTACCTCTATATGTTGAGCAAGGTCGTTTGGTCATAGGTATTGGGTAATTTTGTGGAAGTTTATCCCTTGATGCCGATGAGGAGCTCCTCGACATTTGTCTTGCCAGTCGTTGGTCTTGATGAAAACTAAATATTCATTAACTGAAATTGATAGCATCAAACTGCAATCATAATTTACTTGAAAATAAAGAAAAAAAAAACTAACAAGCCCTAATCTGTTTTGGTAGAAAAAACAATAGAGTAGAATCTTAACTATGTTTAGTGTGTGGATTGAATAATAAGGAGGGAACTATGGAATTCGATTATATGGAACAAGAAAATGAAAAACGAGACAATGACAACGCGATTTGTTAACGAGGAAAACCTTGGAGGTGATAACCTCTTTGGAAAAAACCCCGGGAGTTAGGTCTCCAACCTTAAAGGTTCCACTATAATGATCACAATTACAACTTCGGAAGATAATGGAGAGGATTACAAGAGTTTGTGTGTAAAGTGTGTGCGTATGAGCATGAGTGTCACCTTCCGTCTCCATTTCCCCTTAAATACAAGTAACTAAGAAAGAGTCAAATATGGTTCCTACAATCTCGGCATTGTGGTTTATCTTTTCAACCTCCGTGAGACCAAGTCGCCCTAGCCGTTTGAAGGTCTGTTGAACGTGCTTGAAGGTTGTTTCCGCATTCCTCTCTTAATTACTGAAAAATAAGAATAATAATATTAGGAAATATTGGACAAGTAAATATTTAAAACAATACTTACAGTGTAATGACATCTCGTTATGCGGGATCAAGCGAAGATGTCGTCATGTCAAAAAATGCCCACAACAATTTGTCCCCAAAAACATTTGACTATGTAGGCAGGCGAAGAGGCAAAATGTTTTTCCTTTTGAATTAATGACCCAACTGTTACTCTGCATGATGGGACGGGCTCGGGAGAAGGGGCGATGAAATGAAAGGTTGGGGAGAGAGTTAATTTTGAAAAGGGATTCTTTTTCCTTTTTATTAACCGCTTGAGAACATTTATCTTCTCAAATCTTCTTTTCACCTCCTTTGGCCCATGGCGCGGTGATCCCCAAGGTAAAATTCCTCCGTCTTTTACTGCTTCATTTGTTTATTTTTCTCTTGATTAACCGTTCATCTTCTAAGCGGCTTCAAATGTGACGGTTAGGAATACGAGGCGAGTAAAAAGGAAGAGTTTTGATAACCGCAATTTACGGATAATTATTTGTGATTATCCAATCCTCTACAAATTCTTTATCCAAATCATCCGTCTCTTTCTATATTACGAGGAGAGAAATTTTCTTAAGCATACGGCTTCTATAATTACGACGCTCTCAAGTAAGTTGGGATCAACGTATCACTTGGCTATTTTATTGAATCCACGCTAACATATATTCTTATATGCGGTGACTTTCTCCGGCTTGACGACAAGTGATATTGTGGCCAAATATAAAGGTAAAATGAAAGCGGAAGAGAACATACCGAGAGATAAACAAGATTACTCCGAAGAGAAAAAGGTTGGAACAAATCCCCGGCGTAGAGAAACAAATTTGGAGTGAAGAAGTGTTGGAAAATCGGGTAAGATTTGCTTTTGAATCGTAGACACCTTGATCCTCTTTTATTTTTAGTAAAATACCTCCTCTTGTTGATGATAGATTGTCTCGATGGCCAAATTAATGTCCAAAGAAATCGGGACATTGAGGGAAAAGTGTGATACCTACGACATGAGTAAATTTGAATATGAGAAGGATTTGAGGGAGGCTGCAAGCATAATAAGGGAAAGGGGATTGGAGATCGGGGACAAGAATGAAGAGATATTAAAATGGCGGTCCGGGCTTGCAAGCGTCGACATCGGTCATGAAAGGGAGATGGAAGCATTTCGGGATGACTTGGTGCATGAGACCGCAAAAGCGATCTTTGAAACTAGAATCCAAATGATTGAGGAATATCAAGCGGAGAGCATGTGAATTGGAACCTGAGTGAAGAGAAGATGGCTTTGCGGCGGATTCACGAGGAAAAAGCAATCGATGATTTCAAGGATCTAGAGCGGTGGTGAGGACACCGACCTGGGGTGATTTCTAGGAGAAGTTATTCGAGCAATACCTCCGACAAATGCCACTGAAAAAGGTAAAATAAACTTGCTCTTGATGTTCTTTGGGGTGGAATCCCTTAAGACAATTTTTATTTTGGTTTGGTTTGTAATAGGTCCTTAAGGGCCAAAGACAATCTTTTAAGTGTTGGGTTGGTTCAACACTTTTGCACTTTTACTTTGGTGGTTTGGATACATTATGGTTATTTTAGTTTAGTTATGGTTTAATGGTTTTCAAGCACGTCAAGGCTTGTTTCTTTTTGGATAATTTTTCGTATGTTTTTCACATATGGTGACATGATAGTATGTCGAATAATAGGTATTTAGGATGACATGTAGATGTCATAAATCGTAGATACTTAGATGACACGTATATGCCATAAACCGTAGATACTTAGATGACACGAATATGCCATAACCATAAGAATAATGCTTAAGATCAATCATCTAGCGAGTGGGAATGGGTAAGCTATATGAGTTTACCCATATAGGCCCACCCCACACCTCAATTAGTGAGATAACTTGCGCTCCGGGCGAAGGTGTGGTAACCTAACTTCTTTAGAAAGAGGTAATTAACTCTTTAAACCTTAGAAGGGATTGTGTACCTTTACTTGAGAAGAGATGGCCGGTCTCTAACGGAGGAGGAAATCGTTGTTCTTTGCATGCTTTCGATATGTCCCCATGTAAATGTGTCAATACCTCATAAGATAGAAACACGTTAAACGGACGCCAACTAAGGTTGACGTCTCTCACAAAGCATGTTAGAGACATCTTATCATGTAAATAATTAAAGAGATACATAGGAGAAAAGAAAGGTTGTAAAGAGTTGAAAGACAATTCATACCTGGAAAGATGAGTTCATGGGAAGTCATATTTAAATGTAATACCTTTTGAGATGAATGGCGTTCCAACTTCGGGGTATCATTTGGCCATCCAAGGTTGCAAGGCGATATGCTCCTTTTCCGGCTTGTGCATCTATCAAGTAGGGTCCCTCCCATTTTGGGGCGAGCTTGCTGCATTGGACTCCTTGGTATTTTGGAATGCCTTTCGTAGGACTAAGTCTCCTACTTGAAACCTTCGACCACGACGTTTTTATTGTATGATCGGGCTACCCTTTCTTGATATCTTTGCCATGCGAACTTTGGCCATATCCCTTAGCTCGTCCACGGTATCCAGGGAATGTATCAAGATGTCTTTATTATTTTCGGATGTCGGCAAGTGTATCTTGCCGTAGGTACAAGGACTTCTTTGGAATAACGATTCGGTTCCAAATACAAGTGAATAGGGGTTTGACCGGTAGCATTCTTAGATGTCGTCTGTCGGCCCATAGGACCATTGGTAATTCTTACGCCCAACGTCCTTTTTTACGGTTTAGTCTCTTTTTAAGTTGCTGATTATTATTTTGTTGCTAGACTCTGCTGTCCATTGGCTTGAGGGTGAAACAGGCGAAGACGTTACCATCTTAACACCCCATTTGTCAAGAAATCTTGGGTCCTCTTCTTGATGAGCTGAGAGCCGTTGTCACAAATTATTTCGATGGAATTCCAAATCGGCTAAATATGTTCCTTTTGATAAAAGATATTACTTCTTTATCACGAACTTGCACATATGCCTCGGCCTCTACCCACTTAGAAAAGTAGTCTGTCATGGCCAAAAGAAATACTCGTCCCCCTGGTGCTCGGGAAGTTTTCCTACAATGTCCATTCCCCCAGACCATAAACGGCCAAGGTGACGGGATAGGATGTAGCAATTCGGTGGTGGTGCGGGATGTCCCCATGTCGGCGACGGGAATCGCATTTCTTTGCGTAGTCAATGGCGTCTTTTCTCATTGTGGGCCGAAATAGCCCAACCTTAGAGCTTTAGTATGTAAACTTACGCCCCGGTATGATTTCCACAATCTCCTTCATGCGGCTCCTTGAGAACTGATGGGCTCTATACGCTTCTAGACACCTTAAGTAGTGACTGCGGCATGATTTTCTAAACAAGAGATTATCAATAAGTACATATTTAGATACTCTTACCACGAAGGCTCTCGCATTCTTCTCCTCAGCTGGGATCGTATCATCTAAGAGATACTTGATAATAGGGGGCATCCCGAGGTTGATGCGGGGAGAGGAAGGTATGTCAACATCTAGGACGAACATCTCGAGATTGTCAATTCTTTGGGATGTCAACATGCACGATTGGGATATTGGTTTGTGAGAAGCTTTTGAAGGCCGAACCCAAATTTGCCAAAGCATCGGCTTGAGAATTTTCTTCTCGCGGGATTTGTTCCAAGGAAAATGTTTTGAATTTGGCCGAAATAATTTTTACAATTTCCAAATATGTCGTCATTTTAGCATTTTCGCGATCGTAGGACCCATTGTATTGATTAACAATTAGTAATGAATCCATGAACACCCGGATATGCTTGACATCTAAGTCTTGGGCTCTTTGTTAAACTGCGATAAGTGCCTCGTACTACGCTTCATTGTTGGTAGCCTTGAAGGCTGCAGCGATAGATTGTGGTATTATGTCCCCTTGTGGTGATTTTAGTACAACTCCAAGACTGTACCTCTCATGTTGGAAGCACCGTCCGTGTAGAGAGTCCAAATTTTAGAATGTCATCATCTTGAAGTTCTTGTACTTCCAATTCCACCTCTTGTTGTAGGGTTGGTGAAATCGGCCACAAAATCTGCCGAGGGCTTGAGATTTTATTGCGGTTCTAGGCTCGTACTTGATGTCGTATGTGCTTAGCTGTACGAGACCATTTCGCCATTCGACCCGACATCTCTGGTTTTCTCATGACATTCTTAATAGGATAGTTAGTGCGTACAATAATAGTATGTGTTTCAAAATAGTGCCTTAATTTAACGAAAGCGATTATCAAAGCTAAAATTAATTTTTGTAAATGAGAATACCTGGTCTCGGCATCTAAGAGTGTCTTACTTATATAGTAGATGGGTTCTTTGATTGCCATCTCGTTACGTGTTATCAAGAAATTTGCACTTACGGCGCCTTCGGATCTTGCTAGGTAGATGTAAAGATGTTCTTCTATACGAGGTTTGGCCAATAAGGGAGGTGTCGACAAGTAAGTTTTGAGTTCTGAAAAGCTTTTTCATGTTGGTCCTCCCATTGAAACTTTTTGTTCTTTCTTAAGATGTCGTAGAAAGGTTTGCATCGGTGCTGAGGATTTTGAAATGAATCTAGTGAGTGCGGCAATTTTCTGTTAGTCTTTGGACGTCCTTGACGGATTGAGGTGATGACGGGTTGAGAATGGCGCGTATTTGTTGCAGGGCGGCTTCAATGCCTCTTTTTAGTGACCATATAGCCCAAAAACTTGCCGGCTTTCATTCGAAGTTGCATTTAGCTTTGGATTAAGTTTCATATTGAAACAATCCAAGATGTCAAAGGCTTGAGAGAGATTGCTAATGTGGTCCTCGGCCTTCTTAGACTTAACAACCATGTCGTCGATGTATACCTCCATTGTGTCCCCAATCGATCCTTAAACATCTTGTTGACGAGCCTTTGATACGTTGCACTGCATTTTTAGTCCAAAAGGCATGGCAATATAACAATAAATACTGAGGGGTTATGAAGGCGAGTGTCTTCTTGGTCGAGATGGTTCCATACGAATTTGTTGAAATCCGAGGACGCGTCCATGAATGTGAGGAGTTCGTGACCTGAGGTGGCATCAACTAATGAATCTATGTGCGGCAAAGGGAAAGGATCTTTTGGGCGAGGCCTTATTTAAGTCGGTGAAGTCGACGCAAACTCGCCATTTCCCGTTTCTCTTCTCTACCACAACCACATTTGCCAACCATCTTGGATAATCGACCTCTCGTATCATGTTGGCTTTGAGTAAGCGCTCTACCTCCTCCTTGATGATCGATTTCTGGTTTTACGCAAACTTTCTACGTTTACGGTGCCTTTGGTTTGAAGTTGGGATCTATGTTAAGTTTGTTAGTGATGACATCTTTGCTAATGCCGGTCATGTCATCATGTTTCCAAGCGAAACTTTTATTACGCTTCTTAATAGGTTTACAAGCTTCTCCTCCATATCTAACGATATGTCAGTGCCAATAAGTACTTTGATGTCCGGGTTGGAAGGATCTAATAATACTTCTTTCACATCATCCTCCCTAGCTTCCAGGACTTCACGTACTTTCTTCGGTAATTGCTATGCTTGTTTTGGAGATGTAGACGCCTTCATTGAAGTTTTGTAACATTCCTTGGCCACTGTTGATCACTGTAAATCTTAGCGATACCCCAAGGTGTTGGAAACTTCACACATTGATGGTAAGTGGAGGGTACGGCCTTCATTCCATGAATCCACGGTCTTCCAAGAATTACATTGTAAGATGTTGCGCAATCAATTACACAAAACCGTTCCACGGTGTTGAGGCCCTTTGAGTATATTGGAAGCTTTATCTCCCCCCTTTGTTTCTTTGACTTCGCCCTTTGAAGCCTACCAAAGCCTTGAAGATTTTTGACAATCTCCGATTCGGGATGTTCATTTCTTTAAGGGTACCCAACATAATAAGATTGACGGAGCTGCCCCATCTACCGAGAATACGTCGTATGGTACGGTTAGCGATGCAAGGAAATGACCGGACCGTCATGATGGGGTTCCGGCAAGTTATCACGATCACTTTCATCAAAGACAATTGGAGTGCAGGCAAGGTATCGACATCTGAAATTTGTCTCTACGGCTTTTCATCTTTTGACTCCTTAGCATGTCGTTTTGCGGCGAGAATAGGATGTTCCACATATTTACGAGCCTCCACTAATGAAGTTGATCACCTTTGTTGATCTTTGGGGGAAAGCGGTCTTTCGGCTTCATGAGGAGCTTACGTACTTTCGGCTTTCTTCTTTACGGATCCCAGCGGCTCCTTAAGATGTCCTTTCGAGAGCAAATAACTGATCTCCTTTCTTAATGCGATGCGATCTTCGATAACATGCCCAAAGTCTTCATGGTAAGCACACCATTTTGATTTGTCACGCCATCCTGTGGTTTTGTCCGTTTTCTTTGGCCATCGGCTTTGTCTCCCGAGGTTGCCCATTGCGCAAAGTACACTGAAATATCAACGGAAAAACAATAATCGAAATGTTAGGCACATTATCATTATCTTCATCCTCACCGTCTATTGAATTAATTTTGCTAGTGTCAATTCTCGGATAAGGATTGGGACGGTTGTTTCTGCGATGGGAAGATTCGGTCTTTCTATCGGGATGGTCATATGTCGACGTCTTGGATGATGACTTTGATCTTCGCAGCTCATCTTCCTCCGATCTTATGAATCTCAATGCCACTGCTCCCCGACTTCCTCCGGCCGCTTACAAGGAGTCATTACCAAATCTTGGTAATACTGCGAATCTTTCTTCAACCCCATTTTGAATGCTTCGTGGTGTCGACATGTCAAGATTGGGAATTTCCGGCACCTCTTTATTGAACCGGTGGACGTAATCCTTTAGGGTTTCATTAGGCTGTTGAGTTACATTGTAAAGGTCACTTGTCAACCTTTCAAATTGTCGATTGCATGAGAATTGGTTATAGAACATGTTGATGAGTGGGCGTATGAACCAATTGAACCCGGGGGTTGCCTAATCAACCATTTGAGAGCTGGTCCAGATAAGGTGGATCCAAATCCCTGCATAAGCAAGCCTCCCGGAATTGAAGTGGAATATGGATTATGTCCATCTTTTCTTGATAGTGTGCCACGTGCTCCTCCTGCAGGTCCGTGGTGTATTACAACTGTTTCATAGATGGTACTGTTTGAAGCGCTTCGGTATGTCGACATTTGCAATTGCTTGGGACAAACCGAGGCGGATTGTAGCGGTTTTGCGTTCTTGGTTGAATTGGAGGAGTCACACACAGTACGTTCATTACTAATTCTACGAGATCTGCATCTGTTTAGCTAGTGGGTTTTCTGCAAAAGGGTCGGCCATAGGAATACGATTGAAATTATTATTATTGAAAAGATTATTAAGCAAACCGAGTTGTCCGTAGTAGTCGTGACGGGAGTCTTTGTCTATAAATGGGATGAATGGAGTGAATCCTGCGAGAAGATGGTGTCAAAGGGTGTCCCCGGGCAAAGATGTTGACATCATGAAAGATGTCAGCGGAGGAGGATTGCCCATTGGAATGAATTCATTACGAAATGTAGATCCTCGGAGTTGTCAAAGTTGAGAACCCTTGCGCGCAGTGGTGATATGTTTTCAAGCCGAGATGCTATGAGTTGTTGGTCTTTACGCATCTTAATCATGGAATTGGTCAACACCTTCGAATTGTTATCTTGCTGGTCCAACCTTTGATTCAACCTGGTTAGGATACTCCGGATGTCGGCATCTGCATTGTAAGAGGTCGCCCCCTTTTGTGGAGTCTTCGTAGGTTGAGTTGGCTGAGATCCGGTGCGAGGAGGCGGTGGTAACAAGCTGGTTCTACCTCACGATGTGGGAACAACGGTGGGACCTTTGCCGGCGGTGGACACATTGGTGGGTGCGAGACATAGTGAATTCGATTAGGAAATGTTTCAAATAACCGATAAACCACGAGGCCCCTCGGTGGGCGCCAAATTGTTTTGGTAGAAAAAACAATAGAGTAGAATCTTAACTATGTTTAGTGTGTGGATTGAATAATAAGGAGGGAACTATGGAATTCGATTATATGGAACAAGAAAATGAAAAACGAGACAATGACAACGCGATTTGTTAACGAGGAAAACCTTGGAGGTGATAACCTCTTTGGAAAAAACCAGGGAGTTAGGTCTCCAACCTTAAAGGTTCCACTATAATGATCACAATTACAACTTCGGAAGATAATGGAGAGGATTACAAGAGTTTGTGTGTAAAGTGTGTGCGTATGAGCATGAGTGTCATTTTCCGTCTCCATTTCCCCTTAAATACAAGTAACTAAGAAAGAGTCAAATATGGTTCCTACAATCTCGGCATTGTGGTTTATCTTTCCAACCTCCGTGAGACCAAGTCGCCCTAGCCGTTTGAAGGTTTGTTGAACGTGCTTGAAGGTTGTTTCCGCATTCCTCTCTTAATTACTGAAAAATAAGAATAATAATATTAGGAAATATTGGACAAGTAAATATTTAAAACAATACTTACAGTGTAATGACATCTCGTTATGCAGGATCAACTGAAGATGTTGTCATGTCAAAAAATGCCCACAACACTTATATAGTAGAGGGGTTGCTGAATACCATCTCGCTCTGTCACCAGGACTGCACTTACAGCGCTTTCTGACACTGCTAGGTAGATGAAAAGATGCTCGTCTCCTGAGGTTTGGCCAATAATGGAGGTGTCGATAGATAACTTTTGAGCTCCTAAAAGGCTTGTTCATGCTGATCTTCCCACTGGAACTTCTTATTCTTTCTTAGGATGTCATAGAAAGGCCTGCATCGATCAGAAGATTTTGAGATGAACCTGGTGAGTGCAGCAATCTTCCCTGTCAATCTCTGGATGTCTTTGACGGATTGAGGTGACGACAGGTTGACAATGGCATGAATCTATTCTGGGGTGGCTTCAATTCCCATTTTAGTTACCATATAGCCCAAAAACATTCCTGCCTTCATACCAAAATTGCATTTTGCTGGATCAAGTTTCATATTGAAACAATCCAAGATGTCGAAGGCTTGATAGGTGGCTTATGTGATCTTCAGATTTCTTGGATTTCACTACCATATCGTCGATATATACCTCTATTGTGTCCCCAATCTGATCTCTAAACATTTTATTCACGAGCCTCTGGTATGTTGCACCTGCATTTTTAAGTCCAAAAGGCATAGCAATATAATAATAGATACCTGTGGGTGTTATGAAGGCGGTGTCCTCTTGATCAGATGGCTCTAGGCCATTATGGTGAGGTTCCAGCAAGTTTTCTCGATCACTCTCATCAAAGGTGACTGGTTCCTAGTAGGATGTCGACATCCTGGATGGTCTTTCTAGCTTCTCCCCCTTTGACTCCTTGGCGTGTCGCTTTGTAGCAAAATAGGTAGTGCCACAAAATTTTAACCCACCACTGATGAAATTGATGACTTTTGTTGATGCTGGAGGAGGGACTGGTCGCTCTACTTCAGGTGGAACCTCCGCATTCTCGGTCTTCTTCTTTCTGGAACCAAGCAACTCCTTGAGATGTCCCTTCAAGAGCAGGTAGCTGATTTTCTTATCGCAATACAATCCTCTATGATATGCCAAAAGTCTTCATGGAAGGCACACCACTTTGACTTATCACGCCTTTCCGTAGATCTTTCTATTTACTTCGGCCACCTCGCTTTGTCTCCCAGGTTGCCCATTGCATAAAGTGCACCTGAAATGTCGACAGAAAAGCAATAATCAGAAATATTAGGCACACTATCATTATCTTCGTCCTCACCCTCGATTGAATTAATTTTGTTGTTGTCAATTCTTGGATAAGGATTGGATCGGTTGCTCCTGTAGTGACATGATTCTGTCTTCCTGTCCGGGTTGCCATATGTCAACATCTTGCTTGAAGATTTCGTCCTCCGCAACTTATCTTCCTCCAACCTTATGAATCTCAATGCCCTACTCCTGACTTCTTCCAACCGCTTACAAGGAGTCATCACCAAATCTTGATAATACTGTGAATCCTTCTTCAGCCCCATTTTGAATTCTTCTGTGGCTGTTGACATGTCAAGATTGGGGATTTCTAGCACTTCTTTATTGAATCGGTGGACATATTCTTTCAGAGTCTCCTTAGGCTGCTGGGTCACATTGTAGAGGTCACTTGTCAGCTTCTCGAATTGTCGACTGCATGAGAACTGATTATAGAACATGTTGATAAGCTGGGTGTATGAACCAATGGAACCTAGGGATTGCCTAGTCAACCACTTAAGAGCTGGTCCAACCAAGGTCAACCCAAATCCCCTGCCGTCATAGAGCATCATGTACGGAACACTGAAATGCTTCGGGATGTCAACATTTGTGATGGCTGGGACAAACTGAGATTGATTATAAAAATTCGATGAGACTTGTTGGATTGGACGCCTGGTACATTCATTATCAGCTCTTTAAGGTCCTGCATCTGCTTGGCTAACGGATTACCTGGAAAAGGGTCAGCCGCAGGAATATGATTGAAAGCATTATTTAAAAAGATTATTAAGCAAACCAGTGTTGTCTACAGCCGAGGTAACAACGGTGTTGTCAGTAAGAGGTGAATCCTGTCGGGGGTGGTGTCAGCAAGGTGTCACTGGATAAAGATGTCGACATCATTGAAGATGAACTCATTCTGAAACGGGGATCCTCCACTGGTCTCGAGCTGATGTTCCTTGGGCATAATGGCGAGATGTTACTGAGCTACGACGCAATGAACTTCTGGTCTTGTTGGATCTTGATCATAGCATTGGCCAACAACTTTGAATTACTATCCTGGTTGTCCAGCCTCTGATTTAACATAGTCAATGCGCTCCGGATGCCATCGTTCACAATGGAAGATCCTGTCTTGTGGGATGATGGCGAGGGCAGCATCATCGGAGGTTTTGATTGAGGATGTGGTGGCAATAAGGTTGTCTTGTCTCCGGATGACGGGGTGATGGCGGCACCTTTGCCAGCGGCGGCAACATTAGGGTTGGTTGACATGATGGACTTTTCCGAAAATGATCCAAATAATCAATAGACCAAGTGGCCCCTCGGTGGGCGCCAAATTGTTTTGGTAGAAAAAACAATAATGTCGAATCTTGACTTATGAAAGTGTATGGATTTAATAATAAGGAAGGGACTTTGGAATTTGATTAAATGGAACAAACGGATGTTAAAACGAAGAAACACAATCAAGGACACAACAATATAACGAGGAAAGCCCTTTAGTCAAATGATCTCGCCGGCATAAAACCTCGGGAGGTTAGGTCACCTTCCTTACCAAAAAATTCACTAAGTATTACTCGGTTACAAAATGACGGAGAGCTATGGAGATTACAACGAGAGTGTGTTCAGTGTACATGTGAGAATGTGTTTCTGAATGTGAGAGTGTGTATCTGAGTGTGAGAGTGTGTTTGTGATTCTCCATATCCCCTATTAATAGTAAAGACTAACAAGAAAATAACAAAAATCCCTATAATCTATGCACATCTTCTTATCCTCTCAAACGTCCTTTGACTTGGTCTCCTTGGCGTGGATGGAAGAGGTTCACGTGCTGATAATAGTGATCTCGAAAATATCTCTATAATAGTTGTAAATAAAGAGTGGTTAGTTAAACATAAAAATAAATTATGCGTAACTTACAGAAAATCATCTTGACGTGCAGGAACATCTGAGGATGTCATCAAGTGGAAAATCTGGCCACAACACTAGTTCTGCTTTGGATAATACTGCTCGTACTACTAACCCTTTTGCAGGTACCTACATTGCAAATCAGCTTCAGGAATTGAGAGATATGATCATGAATGTGCCAGGTGTCACCCCGCCTATCCAGCAGGTCTCCCCAACATGTTACAACCGCCTCGCTTTACTCCAGCAATCGCGCATGTCGACATCCCGAAAGGATTTAGCGTTCCTGCCATAAAGTTGTATGATGGATGTTCTGATCCTGAGGAGAATGTCGCCCACTACCAAGAAAAGATGGAGATCGTTCGCATTCCACTCCAGTTTTGTGAGGCTTGTTTGTGTCTAGGGTTTGGTTCGACGTTGGTAGGACCGGCATTGAAATGGCTGATCCGTCAACCTCCTGGTTCTATTGGCTCGTTTGCTCAACTTGTCAACTTGTTCAACAATCAATTCTCTTGCAACCGACAATTTGAGAAGCTCACCAGTGATCTTTACCGTGTCACCCAGCAGCCCATCGAGGCCTTAAAGGACTATTTAACAGGTTTAATAAAGATGTTCTGGAGATCCCCAACCTGGACATGGCGACAGCTGCAGAAGCTTTCAAAATGGGCTTGAAGAAGGATTCACCTTACTATGAAGATTTGGTGATGAACCCATGCAAGAAGATGGAGGATATCCGAAATCGAGCTCTAAGATTTATCAGGCTGGAAGAGGACAAGGTGCAGAAATCCAAAAATCCTGACAAGGCTTCATCATATGACCATCCTGACAGGAAGATAGAGTCGTCTCATCAAAGACAGAGCGGATCCAGACCCTACCAGAAAAATGACTATACTAAAGTCAATTGTGTGGGAGATGATGGAGATGACGATGATTTTGAATCTCCTAAAATTTCTGATTATTGTTTCTCTATTGATGTTTCAGGTATCCTGAGTGCAATGAGCAATCTTGGAGATAAAGCAAGGTGGCCTCGAAAGACTGACAAGTCATCCGGCTGGAGGGATAAATCCAAGTGGTGTGCTTACCACGAGGATTTTGGACATCTTACCGAAGATTGCATCGCCTTGAGCAAAGAAATTAGTTACCTGTTGTCTAAGGGACATCTCAAAGAGCTCCTTGGGAACAGCAAGACCAAGATGGAGAATAAAGAGCCCCTTGCAACCAGACCGCCATCTCCTCCACCGATAACAAAGGTAATTAATGTTATTAGTGGTGGTTCTGATATTTGTGGTACTTCTTATTCTACAGCTAAGAGATTCGCTAAGCAAGCTAAGGATGAGAAGCCTGAGAGATCCTCCAAGATGTCGCAGCTCACATCCCAAGATGTCATCTACTTCGATGAAAGCGACAGGGATCATGTTATGGATCCTTATCATGATGCCTTGGTCATTGCACTCCAGATAGCCAATTGCAAAGTCAGACGTATCCTAGTAGATGGAGGCAGTTCAGTGAACCTCATCATGCTAGATGCCTTGAAAGAAATGAAGATCCCTGAAGATAGCATTGTAAAAACAACCTCCGTGCTCGTGGGCTTCAGTGGAGAAACCAAAAGCACAGTGGGTGAGATTACACTTCCAGTTTATGTCAAAGGTATCAACTCCATGGAGAGATTCTGCGTGATTGATAGTAATACATGTTACAATGTAATTCAGGGAAGACCCTGGATCCATAGAATGAAGGCAGTGCCATCCACATACCATTAATGTGTCAAGATGTCAACACCCAGGGGAGTTGTCATGGTTTACAGTGATCAGCAGTCAGCTAAAGAATGTTATATGACTTCCATGAAGGCGTCGACATCCCCCAAGATGGCATAGCAATTACAGAGAAAGGCCCGTGAGGTTTTGGAGGCGAAGGAGCATGACGTGAAAGAGATACTCTTATACCCCTCAAACCCAGATCTCAAGGTGCTGGTTGGTCAAGATATTCCAGCAGAAATCGAAGAAGATCTTGTCAACCTCTTGAAAAGAAGGATTAGAAGCTTCGCCTGGAAGTATGAAGATATGACAGGCATCTGTAAAGATGTCATCACCCACAAACTCAACATCGATCCATCCTTCAGACCAATCCACTAAAAGAGACGAAAGTTCGCACAGGAGAGGAACATAATCATCCAAGAAGAAGTAGACAGATTGCTCAAAGCTAAGATGATCAGAGAGGTCGAATACCCAAGATGGCTAGCAAATGTGGTGGTGGTAGAAAAGAAGAATGGCAAGTGGAGAGTTTGTGTCGACTTCACAGACTTAAACAAAGCTTGTCCCAAAGATCCTTTCCCTTTGCCACACATTGATACTTTGATAGATGCTACTTCTGGACATGAAGTGTTGACTTTCTTGGATGCATCTTCAGGATTCCAGCAAATCCAGATGGAGCCATCCGACCAAGAGGACACCGCCTTCATTACCCCAACAGGTATTTATTGTTATATTGCAATGCCTTTTGGACTAAGAAATGAAGGTGCTACATATCAGAGGCTAGTCAACATGATGTTCAAATAGCAGATTGGGGACACAATGGAAGTATACATCGACGATATGGTGATAAAGTCAAAGAAAGCTGAAGATCATGTTCGGGATCTTACCCAAGCATTTGACATCCTGGACAAATTCAACATGAAGCTGAACCAGCAAAGTACAATTTTGGCATGAAGTCCGAAAAATTCTTGGGATATATGGTGACGCAAAGAGGGATAGAAGCAAGCCCAGAGAAAATAAGAGTCATCATCAATCTAACGTCACCCAAATCCATCAAAGATGTTCAAAGATTGATGGGGAAAGTGGCAGCATTGAATCGATTCATCTCAAAATCCTCAGATAGATGCAAGCCATTCTATGACATCTTGAAGAAAAATTCCAAGTTCGAATGGACTGAAAAGCATGAACAAGCCTTTCAAGATTTAAAGCTATACCTGTCAACACCTCCCCTACTCTCAAAGCCTCAAGAAGGTGAGCCATTATGTGCTTACTTAGCTGTCTCCGAAACCGCAGTTAGTGCCGTCCTGGTCTGTGATCAAGATGGTGTCCAACAGCCAATATACTATGTAAGTAAAACATTGCTCGATGCGGAAACCATGTATTCACACCTCGAAAAGTTAATATTAGCTTAAATTTCTGCTTCAATTAAGTTAAGGCATTATTTTGAAACGCATATCATTGTCATTCGTACTAGCTATCCAATAAAAAGTGTAATGAGAAAACCAGAAATGTCAGGAAGGATGGCCAAATGGTCCATTCAACTAAGCAGTTATGACATCAAGTATGAGCCTAGAACAGCAATAAAATCACAAGCACTTGCAAACTTTGTGGCAGACTTTAGTCCAAGCATACAACCAGAAGTAGAACTTGAAGTCCAACGACTCCATGATGGGGACATCCTGCGGAAGTGGACTCTATTCACAGATGGTGCTTCTAATATGAGGGGCACAGGGCTAGGTGTTGTCCTAAAGTCACCACAAGGGGACATTATACCCCAGGCCATTAGTTGTGATTTTAAAGCCACCAATAATGAAGCAAAATACGAAGCCTTAATCGTGGGCCTGACCGTGGCTCTAGACATGAACATTAAAGCAATACAGGTATATAGTGATTCATTATTACTTGTAAATCATTTTAATGGTTCCTATGCAGCAAAAATTGCCAAGATGACAGCTTATTTGGGCATTGTGAAAATTTTGGCAAGCAAATTTCAAATCTTCTCTTTTGAACAAATACCCCGAGAAGAGAACTCTCAAGCAGATGCATTGGCCAATCTTGGATCAGCTTTCAAGAGCTTATCTCAGACCAATATACCAATCATACATGTTGACATACCTGCGGTGGAAAGGTTAGAACTTTTCTATACGGATGAAGACATCCCAGATGATCAGATAGAGACATCTTGGACGACGCCAATAATTAAATATCTTTAAGATGGCACCATCCCTAATGAAGAAAAGAATGCTAGAGCATTCAGGGTAAGGATTTCAAGATTTATATTAATAGATAATGTGTTGTTTAAGAAATCATTTGCAGGTCCATATTTGAGATGTCTCGAAGCTGACAAAGCCAATGAAGTCCTAAGAGAGTTGCATGAAGGATCATGTGGTAATCATTCTGGGGGCAGAAGCTTATATACAAAGGCTCTAAGAATGGGTTATTACTGGCCAACAATGCATCAAGATGCTTCCATCTTTGCCAAGAAATGTGATTCCTACCAGAGGCATAGCGACATCCTGCATCAGCCCGCATAATTGATTCATCCAATCCTCTCTCCTTGGCCATTCATGAGGTGGGGAATGGATATAGTGGGAAAATTGCCTAAAGCTCCTGGAGGGAAAGTATTCTTGCTTGCAATGACTGATTATTTCTCTAAGTGGTTGAGGCTGAATCCTATGTGCAGGTTCGTGATAAAGAAGCCATATCCTTCATTAAGAAAAATATATTTAGTTGATTTGGCATCCCCTCTGAAATAATATGTGACAACGGCTCCTAGTTCATCAGCAAGAAGATGCGGGATTTTCTTACTAGGTGGGGAGTTAGGTGACATCCTCACCTGTTCGTCCTCAAGCAAATGGCCAGGCAGAATCCAGTAACAAAATAATCATCAATAACCTAAAGAAGATGTTAGATCAAAAGAAGGGAAGATGGGCGGAAGAACTTCCATTTGTCCTTTGGGCAGATAGAACCACACCAAAGAGCGCAACAGGCCAAACCCCTTACTCATTAGTATTTGGAGCAGAAGCAGTCATCCCGGCAGAAGTCGTCGTCCCTACTGCCAGATTCAAGATGTTGACACCTGAGCAGAATGATGCCAACCTGAGTCATGATCTAGATACCATTGAAGAACTAAGGGACTTTGCCAAGATCAGAATAGCAGCATATCAACAGAAGATTGCTAGATCCAACAACAAAAATGTTAGATTATGAAAATTCCAAGTTGGTGATTTAGTCCTCCGAAAGGTGTTTCAGAATACTAGAGAGCCCAATGCTGGAAAGATGGCTCCAAAATGGGAAGGGCCATACTTAGTTGATACTGAAGCAGGTAAAGGCTCCTATTGGCTATCAACCCTAGAAGGTGCAAGGATTCCCCGAAGCTGGAATGCTATTCATCTCAAGACCTACTTTATGTAAGTTTCCATGATCACTTTACAATGCAAATAAAACCAAGGTATGATCTTTACCATTCTAGTTTCAATAAAAGTACATGTTTCTGTTTTTGTTTATTTTTCGGAATGATTACTGACTTAAGCATCGGAGGGGCGTTAGCTAAGCTAACGCCCACCCCTAACATGTTTCTATTTTGCAAGGAAACAAGAAACATTTAAATATAACTCATTGGTAAACAAAGATGTTAGTATCCTTCCAAGAAGTTAACATCTTAGATCAGGTATGACATTTTTCTTACTTTTTGTTTAAAAAGTATTTTTATAGTTCTAGCACTTTTTTACTTTCTTTTATCAAATAAAAGGTGACATCAAAAAAGATGTCGAAATCTCCCATTAACTTGTTATTTTGCAAGAAGTTGACATCTTAAATCAGAAGTCTTCAATTCATTCCAAATCCTCATGAAACCAACCATTTTTGAGGTGTGTGGTGGGCCCGTATATTTAATATGTACGAATTACCCATTTCCACTCAATCAATGTGTTAGACTCTAAGATTTTTACAATTGGTTATGGCACATACGTGTCGTCTAAGAACAAACGGTTATTGACATATACATGTCAATCTAAGTAATTGCAAAGGATTTCTACATCCACTCGCAAGTTGTTACCATCTACGGAGTGGTTAGCATATCAACCTCATGAATTCATTTTTCACAAAGATACTTGGAGAAAGTTTTTCACCAAAACCCAAGCAAAAGTTTTTACCTACAGAAAGCATAAAAGTGTTGGACCAACCCAACACTTGAAAAACAAATTGTCTTGGCCCTTATGGGCAGATAACAAACCAAAAAATTGTCTTTGGGATGCAGCCCAATTCAAAACCAAAGTTTTCCAAAACAAATTTTTAAAACCAAGAGTTTTACCAAAAGAACCATCGTCTTTTCTCCTTCATGGGGTGCCTACTGCCGCTGATGTTGTTGCTGCTCCTTCTTCAAAGATGTCATCATCCTTAGCCGCTGAAGATCCTTCTCCTACCTCCTCTCCCTTAGCATCCAAAGCCTTCAAGAGGGAACGTTGTTGTCCAACATTCCACTCTGCATGCTTCCCAACATCAAATTCCTCCACCATCTGAACTTTGATCTCTATCATGCTTTGGGCAGCAGAGGCCATCATATTCTTCTTTATATCCTCAATCTCTTACAGCTGGGTGTCTTGGATGGAAGACATTCCTTTCATCAAGCTTTCCACCTCCTTCTGTAGATCTTCATTCTTCTTAGCCAAAGCCTCCCTCTGTTTCTTGATTTGTATAACTTCTAGCACCAACTTCCTATTCCTTTCCTCAAGACTGCTCATTCTTACCTTAGCTGCATCAAATAAAAATTTATTTGAAACTCTGCTTTTTCTAGAAACTTACCACATCAGCCCTAGCAAGCGCCTCCTCTACATCAGCCAAGCCCGTTTCATCCACATTTATCACCTCCTTAGAACTACTCTTCCTCTTCTTCACCCTAGCTCCTACAGATGGTGCCTCCATCTCTCTCTTAGGCACCAAAGAATCGATTGCTTGCCTGGGTTTGCCCCATGAAATCTTGAAGATCCTTTAGAGAAAAAGCAGCAGTAGACTTTGAAACTGTCAAGAAAGCGCGCTGTCAGAAGAAGGCAGAATCCAGATACAAAAAGAAAAGATTTTCATAGAATAGATTTAAAGATCTTACCGGTAGACATTTCTGTAGATGGTGGTATCTCCTTGTCCTCAGAGATTACTATGGCTTCAAAAGGTTGGAAAGATCGCTCCCCCTCTGAGAACTCCAACAATCTTCTCACCTTCCCAATTGTCTCGGCAGATGGAGGGAAAAGCTTAGCCCAATCAATAGCTGCAAAAACAAAACAAGGAAAATTACAACAAGTAAGTGCGGGAAATAAGGGAAAATTGAAGTTTGAAAGAGGGATACCTTCCTTATTCCATTCAGTAGCCAAGAAATCTCTTTCCTTCAAGGAATTCTTCTCTACAAAAAAGTATTTCGATTTCCAACCCCTATCATTCACGGTTACTTTCAAAAACAGAGGTTTCGTGCCTGACCTAGTCTTAAGGAGGTATCTCGTGGAACCAAAAGTTTGGAGCTCATATACAAAGGCCAACTCCCTCAAACCTATGTCTTAACCGAATTCACGATTCACTCGCAAAACACAAGAAAAGATCCTCAAAACCATAGGCATCAGTTGGATAAAAGCGAGGTTAGTTTTTCTAAAAAACTAATTTATCAGTGCAGGGAAAGGATAAGAGAAGCCTAGAGTGAAGGGGTATTCATAGAAACAAACCCATTGCGAAGAAACAAAATCAGACCTAAGGAAAACATCAAAGGGCCTAAAGATGGTAGAATCCGGGAAGCAGTGATGATCTTTGACAGATTCAATCAATTCATTGTTGAAAACACAGATTTCCTCATCTGGTTTTGCCAACAAACCTTCGCACGAAAAACCCCCATCCTCGTTCAAAATCAGAGGGTTTTTCGCGGCCTTGCCCTTTTTCAATTTAACCATTTTTTGAAAAAGCATAAAGGGAGAAAAAGAGAGGGAAAGATTTTACCTTGAAGAGGAAATCACTGTCGTGAAGAAGGAGATGGATGAAAACGATTGGAAAAAGTGGAGAAGAAAGTGAAAGGGAACTCTGTTAAAAACCCTAGATCCTTGGGGTAGTTACGCTAATTAAGTGGAATTAAACTCCTCAACCGCCGCGTATCTCTTCAAAATTAATTAACTGCCGAGCTTCTAGAAGGAAGTAGAAAAACTATCCTTTTAAACGATCACTTGTGCTACTCAAACACTAATGCTTTGAAATGATTAATATTTAAATTGATCGGAGTGAGAAAATAAACTGATATCTTTCTCAAATTGGGGCTTATCAACTCCCCATATCGCCTCTCATATGCTCACATCTCTTTCATCATACTCATCGTTCCGTTGCTCAATGAGTTTGCATTAATCTTTCTCAATAAAGCTTAAGCAAGCAATGAAGCCTTAATCTCATTTAGACCATCCGGTATGGACTGCGGTTGAAACCTTTCACCCATAGGAAAGTCATTACCTCACCCTCACCAAGCAATACCCCGTCGTTTCAAGATCGGCATGTTTTGAAACCCGTTTAGCCATCTCCAGAGGAAAGAGGGACTATCCTTGAGGCTCCCATGATGTAATGGGAGATTGACCGTCTCCAAGCTCAAGAATGGTAGAATGCAGTGATCCATCCTGGGGACTAGCTAAAGTTCTCTCTCAAAAATAAAATTCAAAAAAGAGAGAGAGGAATATAAAAAAAAGGGCCAAGTCCCTAGCAATTCTCTCAAAAGCAAAAGTTAAAAGATCTGGTTGTTCATTCAAAGGGAGTCTCAGAGCAAATAAAGAGACAGCACGGATGTCCCCTCACCATTACCTGCAACCAATCCCGAGCCATCCTCTCATTTTTAGAGGATATTCCCATTACCCTTGCCTTTGGGCCAAAGTCAAAATTTGACCTCTCTTTCTTAGAGATAATCAATTTCCTCACCTTAGAAATCTCAAACACATCCTTGAAAGCTAACCTCTCATCTTTAGAGGTTCATTCAGCAAAAGGCCCTGCTGACCTCTCATCTTAAGAGGTCATGACATTCCAAATCACCCGATAGCTGATCAAAGCCCAAAACCCAGCTACAGTTCCTGCCGAATAACAGTTTCATTCCAATATATTCGAGATCTAAATTAGATTAATGCTTCATTGCTTGCTTAAGTTGGAACCTAATCTATCTCGGTTCAGGGTCATCAATCAGAGATTATGAAAATTTAAATCCAATTCATTTCGACACTTCATGTGAGCATATTTCCTTTCCCCTCCACAAACACTTCTCGAGGATGCCTCACTGGGGTTTCGCATCCGTGTTTTTCATTGACACTCCAGGGAGACATGAGCTTCAATTCTCCAATTCTCAAAGGATCCTCGAATTTCCACATTCCTTCTCTTTATAATCGGGACTTGCCCGAACTACGGCGACCTGAGCTCCTCCCAAGGAGGGGAACGTAGGCAACCAGAAATGGTCCGATCACAAACACATTCACATCTCAGAAAATCTGGTCTCATCAAGGGCCGTCCCTAGACACAAATCCTCTTTCCACCTTTCCAAGCTTGATTCTCGATATCAGTTAGTTTTCTCCTTATGATCAATCAAAATATTTGTTCATATCAAGCTTAGTGGTTGAGTAACCCGAACATCAATAAAGGATTTTAAGAAGCCTTGTGATCATCATGAATAAGAAAAGTTTTTAAATGTCTCGACAAGTCTTCTTTTCTACATTATAGGGAAATAGAGCCAAACACTGTCTTTCTGTCAGCAGGGGCTTCCATACACTTTTCCACACCTTGTGATGCTTATACTCTCCCAAAAGAGTCAAACCCAAAAGCGAGTGTGTCACAAAATCGGGATTCATTCCCACTTTTTAAAAGATGTGTCCCTGCATGTAAACATTTCTGAGTCTTGTCCATTGACTGTTTGACTAAAGTTTGAAATGATGGGTTGCCTCCTTGGCCACAAGATGACTCTGTCTGCAATAAGGCTGTATTGAATCTCTTCAAGATGGGGCTTTACTATGTTGTTCTCTCAAGCTCTCCCGTGTCAACTCTTCAAGCTGGGGCTTTGTTAAGCTGTTCTCTCAGGATCTCCTTACCAGATTCACTTTAGGTTTGCTTTGCATTATCAACTGGGGCTTCGCCTAGTCATCTCTTCAAAGCCAGGGCATTCTCTGTACTTCCTCTGCTGCTTGATGTCTCAAGCGCGCGATACACTTTGTTCTTACCAGCGACAAAACTACTGCAATTTGCATTCACCCGGGGGTATGCCCCGACTTGCCTAGTTTGCACCATATCATCCGTCACTCATACACTCCTCAAATTCATGGGAGAGGGTTCGACCGATACATCATCATAAATACACAGTCATCCCGTTATAAATCCATCTTAGCATAATTGCTACATAAATATCAGCTTGTCGAGCCATACAAAATCCTCACTTCATTCTCATCCACCAGCCGAGATGGACTCGTGCATCATGATTAATAATGCATAAGCAAAAATTCAAATCAAGCTAAAAAAAATGCAAAGTGCTTAGAGTGTTGTGTTTTTTCCTCAGAGGGTACAATAATCAAATGATCATAATCTGATCATGAGGACTGTCCCTCAACCAAAATTGAGACAAAGAATTCAAATCTAGCAGTCTCCCAGCAATGTTCATCAAGATCATCGGCCCCGTCGCCAAATCGTCAGCAAAATCCATTTTCCATGGCAATCTAACAGCAAAGTTCATGTCCTACCCGACAAATGCCTCCAAAGTCACCAAATTATCAACAAAGATCGTCCCTTGAATGGCAATCCAACAGCTCTTCATCATCATCAGTCGTAGCCTCAGTCCCTCCGGCAGCTACAGGTAAGCACAACACAGGTATGAAATCATATCTCATTCAATTTGCAAATCATCATGTCTTGTATTATCGAAAAAATCATTTCTTTTAGTTCATCTCACGCATTCGGGTTCAGAAGCCTCCAAATAGTCTCTCACCGGGTTCAGACGCCTCCAAATAGTCTCCCATCGAGTTCGGACACCTCCCAACAGTCTCTCACCGGGTTCAGACGCCTCTAAATAGTCTCTCACCGGGTTCGGATGCCTCCAAATAGTCTCTCATCGAGTTCAGACGCCTCCAAATAGTTTATCACTAGGTTCAGATGCCTCCAAACAGTCTCTCATCGGGTTCAGATGCCTCTAAACAGTCTCTCGTCGGGTTCAGACGCCCCTAAACAGTCTCTCATCGGGTTCAGATGCCTCCAAAGAGTCTCTCATCGGGTTCAGATGCCTCCAAATAGTCTCTCACTAGGTTCAGACGCCTCCAAATAGTCTCTCATCGGGTTCAAACGCCTCCAAACAGTCTCTCACCGGGTTTAGACGCCTCCAAATAGTCTCCCACCCACCTCCAAATAGTCTCTCATCGAGTTCAGACGCCTCCAAATAGTCTTCCATTGGGTTTAGATGCCTCCAAATAGTCTCTCAACGGGTTCAGACGCCTCCAAACAGTCTCTCATCGGGTTCAGATGCCTCCAAACAGTCTCTCATTGGGTTTAGACGCCCCCAAACAGTTTCTCATTGGGTTCAGACGCCTCCAAATAGTCTCTCACCGGGTTCAGACGCCTCCAAACAGTCTCTCATCGGGTTCAGACACCTCCAAACAGTCTCTCATCGGGTTCAGATGCCTCTAAATAGTCTCTCATCGGGTTCAGACGCCTCCAAACAGTCTCTCATCGGGTTCAGATGCCTCCAAACAGTCTCTCATCGGGTTCAGACGCCTCCAAACAGTCTCTCACTGGGTTCGGATGCCTCCAAACAGTCTCTCATTCGGGTCAGACACCTCCGAATAGTCTGACTACGACCGGCTTGATTCCCTCCTGGGAAACGTAGGAATCCTTTCTCCAAAGGTCCAACCATCTGATCTCATCAATTATTTTCCACCATCTGCCACATCCCCAGCCGCTCATTGGGATTGGGTCCTTCTTATCGACAACCTCACTTCTTCCATAAGTGACGTTGTCGAGGGGCTCTGTGAGTACGCCAATCCAATTCGCGACCCTATATAGGTGCATTTTAATATGATAGAATTGCACTAGGGGCGATTTGGTAAATTCTCAGTCCATTCCGAGACTTTCGGAAACATTTCATATGTTTCTTGCGAAGGAAGTACTTTTAAGTATTTTTCTCAAGCAATAGGACCTATAAGGTATTATTCAGATTGGATTTATTGGGAATTAACCTGGAATGTTCCAGAACCAGGTTTTGGCACCAGAACGGTTATTGGCTTGCTTAGTCGTGTGACATCTCGAGCCATGGAAAATGGAAGCGGAAGGTCGTGCGACACAACTTGCCCATCATCAGCAGCCTATAAATAAGACCCTACCACTCTCATATCTAGATCCTTTTTTTTTTTGCATACTGTTACTCTGCCAAATTAGAAACGTAGCTCACACTGCAAACACCCACAACTCTCTCTCATACCCAAATTCCTCCAATCCTTCCTCAATTCAATTCAATCCTCATACTACCATTTAGATCCTCAATCCATCACTCCTCCCTAGCTCAATTCAGGCCAGAAGCTGTGTTGAAGGGTTCTATACCAGACTAGGCTATAGAATTCATGGATCTACAAGGGTAACCACCTCATCCCTCTCCTCTATCTTATACTACTTTACTACTTTCATAATCCATGCTATATATCTTCATCTTATTCGATAATTATACTCCATCTGTTCCTAATTATCGAATCACAATCGCCATCTCTCTGTTTAAATGATCTAATTGGTTTAATTGCTTGTTCATAGTTGGATCTCGTTGAATTTGTGGCTTATTTGCAAAGGGATTGTGGATCTCCCCATATCCACACCACTTTGGTCAATTCATTGTTGATTCGTGGCTATTTGAGTTGAATTGATATTGTGATTTGATTTGATTAGATCTCATTTTTGTCTATGCTCAGTCTGTAAGGTTGCTGCAGATAGGCATCTTGTGTCACGCGACACAGTCTGCCCTGATGAGTCCTGTGTCACGCGACACAACTCGCCAGGCAGATCCTGTGTCACGCGACACATCTTGCCCATCTGCAGGAACCCCTTTCCAGTTTTAAGTTGTTTTCATATCTATAATCTGGGATGTGGCCCCAATTGTTCTAAGCGGCTCATAAGTTGTAACAATCTCCATTCATTAATAAAATTCATTTACCACACTTGTTGTCTTTAATGTATGCACACACTATGAATGATTTTGAATGTTTATTTCGAAAGACTCGTTTACGGATGAGGCGTGTTGGGTGAACTCTCAAGTTCTTCTCAACACGTAACCTGACCCCCGAACCCTTTTCTCTATTTTCAAAGGTTTTTCAAAGTGTACCTTAAACTTGGTGTGGCGACTCCCAATTTTCACAAAATTTTTGGCGAGCGTACATTCAGTGGAGACTCCGCTGGGGACATGAAACTGGTTTTCAAAAGAGGGTCAAGCTTTCATTCATTAAAACATCCAATGTGTTTCATTCTTGTGTGCATCATTGATGACCTTGTGTGGTATATCAATTTATGGGATTTTGATACTTGTGTGCCTTTGTGTGCTTCATGTTGTTATGTTGCTATGTTTTGGTGTTGTGAGTTGTTCCTTGCCATGAGGAGGCAGGGGCTGAATTCCTGTTTCAGGTTCTGGTTCAGTGGCTAACCAATTCGTGCGACAATCCTGGGCCATTTTGTCCTGTGTCACGCGACAGAACTAGCCACTGAGCAGTTTTTCAGGTCTTGGTTAAGGGCAGTCCCTTCGGATCCGAATGTGCAGTTGATTATTGTACCTTGTTAATATGTGAGTGTGTGTTTTTTTTTCGTTTGTTTTTCCTTTTCAAATAAAAAGAAAATAAAAAAAATGGATTCAAAAAAAATTATTTTTCATAAATAAAAGAACATAGCCACCCTCACACTACATCACATAGATTTAGAACCCATTTGGTGCGATTGACGGCATCACGGACGGCCATGTAATTCGCCTACGCTTGAGCGCCTTAAATCAAACCTATCCCCCTAGCGCATCATAGGTGGCGCCACACTTTTAAAGCTTACCCCATGGTTAGTTTTTGGATACAACATTTTAAAAATTACACTAAAATGAGTTGTTTCAAAATTTATAATAGGACATATATACCTATCCCAAAACCTAGCACGTGTGGGCATGTTGCCAATGCAACATGGTTTCACGTATGGACATGTCACTCTCGTGACATGTTCTAACGAGAGATCATGCAGCATTGTCACCGTGCACCGACGAGAGGTCATGCCGGATTTTTCTTTGAAATTCTTCAAGAATACCCGTTATGCTGCCCAAATTTCCCCAGAAATTTGGATCACTCGTCCGTCTCACATAGTGCTTAGGTCTTGTTTAGGTGTTATTGCCTATTATTAATTTCTATGCAAAACATTTGGTGTAATTTGAATGTTGCGTCCCTAGGTTCCCCCGAGGTCTAGATTGCGTAAATAAAGGCTTATCCTTTTCCAACCTTATTTAGGGTTTAAAAGATACCGATTTCTACTTGAACATAAATAAGTTGTTTGCACGAGTCCTTCCCTTTATCCTTCCCTCTCCCGTACTTTCTCAGAGTCTCTTCCTTCACCACCTTATCAATCCATATCTACCCCTGCAGTCGCGACAAGTTGGGTGCGTGCTCTGACTTCCAGTGCTCGTTTGGTTAGTGTCTTCGAAGTATTTGCATTTTCTTGCAGAGCTATCATCTGTTTTGATATCCGAGATGTCTGGTAGAGAGAATGTGTCGTCCGCCTAGTCTGGAGGTTCCTTTGTCTCGTCGGGTCAGCTGGATCTGAATGATTTGTCTATGGTTGAGTTGCGAGCTTCTCTTGAGTATGCCTTGGTTCGTGAATGCAAAGCTCAGTTGCTCGCCCAAGTTGCTAGGGCTCGAGAATAAGAAACGCATGCTAGGTTTGTGGAAGCAATGCGTGTCCGAGGGATCGCAGTCATTTGTCACGAAGATGGGTCTTACGAGGAGATCATTGGTACTAACAACACTTATTATGGTGTTGGAAATGTTTCCCTCCCTCTTTATCCAACTGTTAATGTTACATCTTCCCCCGCTTACCAAATGCATGGGATGAAAGAGATGAATGTGAATGCACAAGGTAGGAGTCCTCCTCCAGCAACTCAAATTGGCCAAGCTCAGATTCAGGGTATACAACCGATCCCCAATGCTTTTGGATCTCCTAATCAGTTTGGGTCGCAGTGTCAATCTCAGTAAGGTTCCCAAGGATCATGTCATTGTTTGAACAACCAGAAAGGATTACTGTCATTCCCCACTAACCAAACTCCGCTTCAAGGAAGTTTTTCTCAACCATTAATGGGTTCATCTTATGGTTTCAACTCATTGTCTATGCAAGATCAGTATTCAGGACCAACCCCGTACTTGACCGTTAATCAAATGTCCTTCATT
Source organism: Adenophora triphylla var. japonica (assembly GCA_022495995.1). NCBI lineage: Eukaryota > Viridiplantae > Streptophyta > Magnoliopsida > Asterales > Campanulaceae > Adenophora > Adenophora triphylla. The sequence continues at coordinate 92,040 of JAFEMH010003110.1, read as the reverse complement.
CCTGCCATGAATCCCATTCAGCAAGGGGCGCCAGTACCCGAGTCACCTCCAAAGGTGGTTCAGATGAAGAGAGGAAAATAGTACTGTGGTGATGTGGGGATGCCTATGAACAAATTCCTTAAGATCTTGGTAAGCGGAGGATTGGTTCAACCATTGGTCAATTATAGCTCTCCTAATCCTAGGCCCAACCTGGATAAAAGAAAGTTCTGCTATTACCATCAATATCCTGGCCATACCACTCACGACTGCAAACTTTTGAGGGTGCTCATCCAAGAGCTCATAGATGAAGGGAAGATTGAAAAGGACTTTCAAGAGAAAGGTAGTGTTCCAAACCATGGTTGGTTTCCACCTCGCAAGCAGCGGAAATTTGACGATCTAGGAATGACAACCGAAGAGGCTTTCAATGGGTTAGTTCGAAGTGGAATGATAAAACCACTTGATAATTACAGCCCTGTTCATTGCAATCCCAAGTTGGACACCAGCAAGTATTGTCGATATCATCAGTATCCTGGCCATGTCACCAATGATTGCACTCCTCTAAAAGTGCTCATCCAAAAGCATGTTGATGAAGGTAGGATTGAGAAGGCTCGTCTCATTGTGGTTACTGATCCTCTCCCATGATTCCAACGGATCCTCCCATCCTGAGTAGAAGATAATATAGTCAATCAGTCATCGTAGGGTCTAGATTGTCTTTCATTTTAGCAGTAAATGTCCCTGTTGGAGTTTGAGTCTGTTAAGTTTGTGTTATTTGCTTTTAGTAATAAAAATCTTTATTTCTTTTCTTTCTAGACTCGAGACATCACTTGCACACCCATATTACAATGAATTGAAATGGTTTTATTCTAAATGATCAGTTGTGCTGCTCAATTACTAATGCTTTGAAATGATTAATATTTAAATTGATCGGAGTGAGAAAATCAACTGATATCTTTCTCAAATTGGGGCTTATCAACTCCCCATATCGCCTCTCATATGCTCACATCTCTTTCATCATACTCATCATTCCGCTGCTCAATGAGTTTGCATTAATCTTTCTCAATCAAGCTTAAGCAAGCAATGAAGCCTTAATCTCGTTTAGACCATTCGGTATGGATTGCGGTTGAAACCTTTCACCCACAGGAAAGCCATTACCTCACCCTCACCAAGCAATACCCCCTCGTTTCAAGATCGGCATGTTTTGAAACCCGTTTAGCCATCTCCAGAGGAAAGAGGGACTATCCTTGAGGCTCCCATGATGCAAAGGGAGATTGACCGTCTCCAAGCTCAAGAATGGCAGAATGCAGTGATCCATCCTGGGGACTAGGTGAAGTTCTCTATCAAAATTAAAATTGAAAAAAGAGAGAGAGGAACAAAAAAAAAGAGCCTAGTCCCTAGAAATTCTCTTAAAAGAAAAAGTTAAGAGATCTAGTTGTTCATTCAAAGGGAGTCTCAGAGCAAATAAAGAGACAGTACGGATGTCCCCTCACCATTACCTCTAACCAATCCCGAGCCATCCTCTAATTTTTAGAGGATATTCCCATTACCGTTGCCTTTGGGCCAAAGTCAAAACTTGACCTATCTTTCTTAGAGGTAATCAATTTCCTCACCTTAGAAATCCCGAACACATCCTTGAAAGCCAACCTCTCATCTTTAGAGGTTCAGTCAGCAAAAGGCCCGGCCGACTTCTCATCTTAAGAGGTCATGACATTCCAAATCACCCGTTAGCTGATCAAAGCCCAAAACCCATCTACAGTTCCTGTCGGATAACAGTTTCATTCCAATATCTTCGAGATCTAAATCAGATTAATGCTTCTGTTGGGTATGCATGTTTTAACCCTCCTATTTTGTATTAGATTTGATTGATACCATAACCTCCTGTCTATTTTAAGGACTTTAGGACCATATGTAATGAAGCTTAGACTTCAATTTTTTAGCTAAGTCCATTTTATAGAATAGGTTAAATTTAGGCTTGAAGACTGGTACAAGACTCATTGGATTGGAGAGTTGCAGTTCAGAAGTATCAAACCGCCCCTCATAACCGCACATGCAACCGCATGTATGATTCCCTTGATTCTACTCAATGAACTACCTCAGTGCAAACCGCTTATGAACTGCACGTTTGCAGTTCATCTGCAACTGCTCTGTGCAACCTCCTGGTGTAGAAAACCGCACATCATCAACCGCTCCACACCAGACCGCATCCAATGATTGAAGACTTGAAGTGAACAACTTTTTAACCGTTGGAATCCACGTCAGCAATATCAAAAGTCAATCACTAAATCTTGTCACGTGATTCAATGTCAGAGAAGATCTGCAAGGATCTTGAAAAGGTGACAGGTGTCCTAACCTCATTGCTTGCAGCTGGAGCCTGATCAGCTTTATCTGCAGCAGCTGTACCAAAGGACAAAAGTGGATATTGTGGACCAATGGGAAAGCATCAAGTACTGTCCTTGAACAGCTGTGTCCAACGGCTACATTTGAAATGCTTGGTTATAAATATCCTCAATCTTCACCATTTGAAGTTTGCTTGAAAAATTGAGAAGTGCTGTGTTCATAGAAGCTGAAGCTCTGCCCAGAAATTATTCAACCCTTTGAATCTTCATCTTCAACCTTCAAGAAATATTCCCCAGCCCAGAAATCAAGCCTTAACACATCAAGAATCATTGTGCTCTACATCTCACAGATTTAAAGAGCCTTGATCTTGTTCTCACACACACACCTCACTTGTTTAATCACATAGATTAATCACTTGAGATACACTGGTTATAGTCTTAGGATTTGATCTTCATAGAATAGATTTTAGATTTGAGTATTGATCTTTGTAACTTGTAATCTCTCATACTCATAGTAAAATCACTCTTGAAAATCCAAGACTAACCATCTTGGTAGTGGACGTAGATCGTTTATCGATTGAACCACTCCAAATCACGTGTCCTTATATTTCTGCATGTATATTTCCTATGATTACTAATTATTTATCTTTATCTCTGTTTGATCTTATTTTAGTTATCCATTATTGTGAAATAGTGTTTGGAGTTAACATTGTCAAAACCACGTGTTTGTAAAATTGCTCTTACCAAAACCGCCAAGCAAAACCGCATTTACAAACCGCCTCTTCAAACCGCTTTATACTCTATTATTCCGCTGTGCATTTTATATCATCACTTGAAGTCTATTATCAACTGCAAGAAGATTTTGTAAGCAAGAGGTTTAGTTTTTAAAAGAGGGCGAAAAATTTGTAACATCTATTCACCCCCCCCCTCTAGCTGTATTTTCACCCTTGTTGCCACCTTTGGGACCAACAAGTGGTATCCGAGCAAACACTTTTAAAAATCACTGTTTTTCAAGCTTAACAGCTTGTGTGCCGATTCGTTATGGCAACCTCAAAGACAATAACAACTGTTAACTATTCACACATTCCAATTTTGGACGAAGACCACTTTGACATCTGGAAGTGCCGAATGCTTATTCATTTGGAAACTATAGATGAGATGCTGGTGGAATGCATAGTCAATGGGCCATGGATTCCAATGAAGGCCAACACTGATGCAACCACCAATGCTGAAACTCTAGAAGTCAAAAAGCCAAAAGAAAAGTGGTCGGATGAAGAGAAGAGATTAGTTGCCTTGGACAGCAAGGCTAGGCACATCATTTCTGGAACCCTCCCCGTTTCAACTCTCCAGTAAGTAATGTACCTCAAAACCGCAAAGCAGATGTGGGATGCCATAGAGAGCTACCTCGATGGTGACAAAGAGTGCAAGGAAAACAAATTATACACTGTTGAAAGATCCTACATCGACTTCAACAGAAAATCCAACGAAACCTTGCGTCAAACCTACGATCGCTATGTTGAGGTAGTTAATGCTTGTAGATCTCTTGGTAAAACTTTAACCGATAAGGAAATCAATATGACTTTCCTATCTGCTTTAGGTTCTAGATGGGTTAATAAGGCTACCTCCCTAGAAGACTCCAAAGTTTTGGGTACTTGGTCGTTAAGTAACTTGTATGGCAATCTTAGAGTCTATGAACTTAAATTAAATCATATTGAAGAGATAGAAGGGAAAACCAAATCACTTTCCATGTCCGTAGTGGAACATGAGGAGAAACCATCTACATCCAATCAAACCACTGATCCTTCTATATCAATCTCATCACTCATCGAAATGGATGATGATGATTTTGCCATGTTTGTTAAAAGATTCCAAAAATTTAGAAAATCTTCAAAACCTTTCACAAAATCATTTTCAAAAGGCAAACCTCCTGCAACATTTTCTAGGGCTGCAGATACAAAGAAAAAGAGTGACCTAGTTTGCTACAACTGTAGGAAACCTGGCCACTTTGCATCTGAGTGTCCACAGCCTAAATATGAATACATGAAAAAGAAAACTTCTCCTTCGAAATTTTCTCATCGCAAGGGAATGGTTGCTGAGGAGGAAGAGAATTCCAAGGAATTAGCAACTTGGATTGAAACAGATTCTGATGATGGAAGTGATGATGAAACCGAAGAGGTTAATCTCTGCTTAGTTGCAGACGCTTCCGATGAGTCAGATTATGAGTCATTCGAGTTGCAAGATATGGAAGAAAAAGAGGTTTCTACAAAACTTCCAAATTATAAATTGGATGATGATATCAAACTTACTCCTAGCGTTAAGATAGGAAATTGCTCGTATTCACGCCCCGTTTTCTCATCTAAAAATTCTCCACCTTCAAAAGCAATTCCAAAGAAAATTTTGAAAAAGGTGGTAGAAGAGGTTTCTCCCATGGAACATGAAAGGATATTCAAGGAAGCTGAGATGGTGATCCATCAACTCTCTAATCTTAAGAAAGCCTTAAGCTTAGCTCATGATGAACTTAATCTGTACAAGATGGAGAAAACTGTGATGAAGTCGGAAATTTCAAATCTTAAGGACAAAATCAAAAGTATGACTCCTCTTGCTGATCAAAACCGCACCCTTGAAACTAAGGTTGCTGCACTTCAACTCCAGAATGATGACTTGGTAACCCAAATCAATGATCTCCAAAAGATTATTGATTCATGGCTCAAGTCTCAATCCACCAAGGATCAAATCATAGACTCCCAAGTTCCCCCTGGAATTAAGGAAGGTCTAGGTTTTGGATCAAAGGAAGAGGAGAAGTGTGCATCCTGCAGTGAAAAGGATGAGGAAATTTTGAAACTAACTAAAGAAATTCCTAAGGGGAAGCATGCTAAAGGCAAGGGTAAAGGACAACAAATTAATTATGTCTACCCAAAAGGGAAGCAATATGGGAAGAACTCTCAGATGAAGGCAAAGGATTCTGAGAGTGTAGCTTCAGAGGAAATGGCTTATGGAATTGGTCGTATCCCTGCTCCAACCGCTTCTGGTGGAAAAGGCGGTTCTGGCAATTCCAGGTCTGACCGCGCCTCTTCTTCGACCGCTCCTCCTGCCTTCAAAAGCAGGAATAGCATTCCTAGAAAATACGTGGTCAAACTAAAGCCAGTTCCCTTTGTCACAGCTACAACCGCTCCTCCCAAACCGCATGCAACTCCTAAGAATAGTAAGGAGTTAGTAAAACCTCATGATGCTTGTAGCTTTTATAAATGTTCTGTGTGTGATGGTTTAGGTCACAAGGCTGCAGAATGCCTTTTACGGTTCACATCCAATGCCAGGAAGAGTAAACCTCCTTCTGTCAACCAGGTGTGGGTCATGAAGGGTTTCTAACTTCAGGACCCAAGGAATAAAGGGGGACCTCGTTCTTAATGTTTACATTTCAGGTCCTCTGCTTCATGGCTGGTCACTCCAAGGAAAATGAATGGTATCTTGACAGTGGTACATTCAAGACATATGATTTGGAGATAGATCATTACTAGAAGATGTCATTGAAGCAAGTGGTCCGTCTGTAACCTTTGGTGACAACAACAAAGGCAAGACCATTGTATATGGTGTTATAAGGAGAGGAAACCTAACCATTGAGAAGGTTTCTCTTGTTGAAGGACTCAAGCACAACCTCCTTTCAATTTCTCAATTCTGCGACAAAGGAATGCTTTGCAACTTTACGTCATCAAACTGCTTTATCAAAGATAGCACTTCCGGCGTCACCCTACTCACAGGGATTCGTAAGAGTAATATTTACATTATTGATCTAAATTCTGCATGTAGTATTACTAATCTCTATTTTGTAGCTAAAAATGTGAGCGAAAATAGTTGGCTTTGGCACAAGAGGTTAAGCCACTTGAACTTCAAGTATCTTGCAAGGATTGGTAGGGAAAACCTCGTTCGTGGTTTACCTAAAGTGGCTGACCACCATCCTGAGAAATGCTGTGCATGTCAACTTGGTAAGCAGTCCGCGTCGTCTTTCACCAGCAAGACCGCTCCATCAACTTCCAGATGCTTACAACTGCTTCACATAGATCTGTTTGGACCCGTAACCACTGCCAGCATTGGAGGAAATAGATATACCTTAGTGGTGGTGGATGATTACTCAAGATATACGTGGGTTGAGATGATGATTTCCAAAGATGATTGCTCCGAGATTCTCACCGCACTATTTAGACGGCTCCAAACTCAAAAAGAGGACGACATAGTTAGTGTTCGATCAGATAATGGAACAGAATTCAAGAACAATGGTGTTGTTCAGTATTGTGATGACCATGGGATTGATCACAATTTCTCAACTGCTGGTGTTCCACAACAAAATGGGGTTATGGAAAGGAAGAATAGGACGTTGATTGAGGCTGGAAAGACAATGATATCTGAAGTGAAGCTACCCCAGTATTTTTGGGCTGAAGCAATCAATATAGCATGCTTCACTCATAACCGCTCCCTCATCAACAAAACCTATAATAAGACTCCCTATGAGCTTTGGCGAGGAAGAACCCCCAACATTGCATTCTTCAAGATCTTTGGCTGCAAATGCTTTGTCCTCTACAATGGAAGAGAAAATAGAGGTAAATTCGGAGCCAAGGCCGACGAAGGTATTTTTGTTGGGTATGCTAAACATTCAAAAGCTTTTCGTGTTTTCAATAAAACTAGTTTAAAAATAGTTGAGTCTGTCCATGTTACCTTTGATGAGCATTCTCTCCTTGAGCCACATTTGGCTCCAAATGTTGCTGATGATTTTGTTGAGCATAATGAAACAGGTGAACCCTCTCAAACCGCACCTGAACCTCAACCGCAAAATCCAGCACCCTCAACTGAAATTCCCTCAAACCGCAGATTTGAAACCGCACCTGAAGTTCCTACTCCAGATGCAACTCCAAGGGAAGATGAAGTTGAAAATTCCCCTATCCAGCTTATAGAACCTCTTCATCAACTTACCTTCCAAGACTTTGCTGAAGGATCTAACGATGTTCCAATTGAAGATCTTCAGCAAACCTCAGTCCAATCAGACTTACCCCTGCAGGTTTGTGAAGTCAGCAGTCACCCTCTCTCTAATGTGATTGGTGATCTGTTTTCCGGAGTTCAAACAAGGTGATCGAACTATGATGATCATACTTCTTTATTATCTCAAGTTGAACCCAAGAAGATTGATGAAGCACTCCAAGATTCCAGTTGGGTCGTTGCTATGCAAGAAGAACTCAACCATTTTGAAAGATGCAAGGTCTGGACTTTAGTGCCTAGATCACAGGATCAAGGCGTGATAGGAACTAAGTGGGTATTTAGGAATAAGATGGATGAGAATGGAAGCATCACTAGGAATAAAGCAAGGTTGGTTGCACAAGGATATAGGCAAGAAGAAGGAATCGACTATGACGAAACCTTTGCTCCAGTTGCAAGATTGGAAGCTATCAGAATCTTCTTAGCCTACGCCTCTTTCAAGCATTTCAAGTTATATCAAATGGACGTAAAGAGTGCTTTCCTCAACGGCGAACTGCAAGAGACCGTGTATGTTGCTCAACCGCCTGGATTTGAAGACTCCAAATTTCCCAATCATGTCTACAAACTCTAGAAAGCTTTGTATGGACTTAAGCAAGCTCCAAGGGCATGGTATGAGGCTCTTTCTAAATTTTTACTAGAAAAGGGATTTAAACGCGGTAAAATTGATACAACTCTTTTTATTGCCAAATATAATAAGCATACTTTACTTGTTCAAATTTATGTCGATGATATTATTTTTGGTTCTACTAATGAGTTACTTTGTAAGCTGTAGCGTTGTGAGGAAAAGGAATTTTGAATCCTTTTCGTTTTGAGTCGCCACCTATATTATTCGATTGGAGAAAATAGGAAAACCATTTTGAAAGAGATTTGGGTTCGGGGCTTAGGTTATGAAATGGGTAGGTCAAGGAGCATCCATTTCACCCAATCTGGAGATCGGTCTTGCTAAAGAAAAGAGAGGTTTTCAAAAGAAGAGAAAAATGATTTTAAATATTATAAACAAAGGTCCATTTAACGGGGTTAAACGGAATGTAGGACCGATTGCTTCGAGACCGTCTCCATGATTTGGAGAGGCTCTAGGCCAATCCTAGATTCTATGGACTTATACCACTCTAACAATCAATTAGAAAGGGATTTAGGGGTTACCTTGCGTGAGGTGATTTGGGCAGAGTTTTGACTCAAGTTTAGAATCGACTCTTGATACGGACAGAGCTTCGCCTCGGTCCTTGACTTGGAGCTTGATGTTTGTTTATCAACAAGGTTGACAAACAAACTATGAGGTGAGTTTTTAGGGTGATTTTGTAGGATTCTTTCAAGGAGAGAAACCAACAAAATGTGTGTGTTGTGAAATTCGTCGACCTCTTGAACCTTGGAAGTCACCAAGTATTTATAGGGGTTGGGGAAGTGTTGAAGATGAGATCAAACACTTCAAGATGGTTCCAGACTCTAAATTCTATTGGTTGGCCGGAGAAATAAAGTTTTATCCCGAAAAGAAGTTGAAATCGACGAGGGAACTGTCGTCTGCAATCTGCAGAGGGGGATATCTCACGCGAGACACGCCATCTCGCGGCGAGATATTGCTCCTGTAGACAGTTTTGTCCTTTCCTCGTTATCTCGTATGCAGTTTAGTCCCAAACTAACGGTGGTTAGTCAAAACTTAACGAAACATGACGAAATGGGGGATTTCTACTTCTTGACTCAAAGCGAGACTTAGAGTGGTATAAGTATGTTCTGATGTGTTCAGAATAGGGTGTCTACAGAGCCCCTCGGCGACATGTCTTATGAAAGAAGTCATGTCGACGATAGAAAAGACATCATTCTGAACATCGGGATGGTCGGACCGCATGGCTTCCTACGTATCTCTATCGGAGAATCAGACCATGACGTAGTTCGACTCCAAAACACGAAAAGGCTGCTTTAGGCATTTTGAAAATCATTTTAAAACCACGGAGATTTTATTTTTGAAAAGGTAAATTCATACTGAGGAATCAAATCAAGACCCAATTCAGAATATACCTGCCTGTCTGAAGATTTGCCTGTCTGGGCTCCGAACCTGTGGAAACTATGTTAGAACACAAAGGCTTACCTGTCCGGTCCCCTGGGTCCTGTCGGTTTTGTGACGATTCACCTTTCTGGGCTCCGAATCGGGCTTTTTGTTGTTGGGGATGACGATTCACCTATTTGGACGTTGAATCGGGCTTTTGGTTCGACGATCCACCTGTCTGGGCATTGGACCGGGCCTTTTGGTTTGACGATCCACCTGTTTGGGCATTGGACCGAGCTTTTCTGATGACGATCCACCTATTTGGGCATTGGACCGGGCTTTTCTGATGACGATCCACCTGTTTGGGCGTTAGACTGGGCTTTTGGTTTGACGATCCACCTGTTTGGGCGTTGGACCGAGCTTTTGGTTTGACGATCCACCTGTTTGGGCGTTGGACCGAGCTTTGATGATTCACCTTTCTGGGCTCTGAATCATATGGATTGAGTTGATCTTTGGACCACTCGGTTTTCGGGCGACTGGTGCCGTACCGGGCGATCGTGCGTATGTCACGTTTGGCTCGTTCCGTGAATTGCGGTGCCGGTTTTTCTACGTTTCCCTGCTAGTTTATCATTTCCAAGGGTAAATGTGTCAAAATTTTGAATTTTGACGTTGCGTAGACACTTATTGTCGATGACAATTTGGTCACTTTCCAGAAGGTATATCTCGCGGCGAGATAAGTTATATCGCGCGAGACTTGTACTGTCGGGGCATATAAACAGCAGCTCTTGCTCATTTTGAAAACATCCTTCTCAAAATTTCCCTCCCTAGCTCGAGCCAAGGTCGTTTTTTCCGTAATTTTTCATGGATTCGCTTGGTGTTTCTTCCTCCGAATAACTTTCCAATCCTTTCTCCCTCCATAATCCATGGCTCAAGAATAAAGGAATCCGATTTTGGGGAGCTATTTGCTAGGGAAGGATTACCCTCGCGATGATCTCACCTTTGATAGGCACGCGCACATCTCTACTGCTGTTCGGGAGGGCTTGGTAAGAATTTCTTCCTCACCTCTTGATTCTTGCATTGCATTGAGTTTGAATTCCCTTTCCCTTGAATTCAAAATTTCATCAATGGCTTTTGTTCTTGTTCATGCCTAGAACTAGGTTCCTTTTGCATGCGTCGATTTTGTGTGTTTCTTTGGATGATTGTTGTTGCATTGCGTGTGTATGAGCCTCCTACATATCATGAATTGTAGGAGAGGTTGATTCGGATCACGAATGACATTCTTGGGCAAGCTTTTCTTGTACGCACGCCAAGTGTTTGATGAAATGCCTCAATGAAAAATTTCTTCTATTTCATTGATTTTTTGACATGGAATGATTTCTAATATTGCCCTCTCTGTTTTCCTCTGTTTTGCAGTCGTATAAGTCAACGAAGAATTGCCGAGGAAGCCCGAAAATGGCTAAGGAGGTGTGGGACAAGATCAAGGACCTTGATGGCATTCGGGATAGGGTGGCACAAACGGGTCTTCTGACTTTTGTTGACAATCTCCGGGGAATAAGGCGAACTCCCCAAGTTCTCCAGGCTATTCGGGAGAGGTGGTGGGACACTACCCACACCGTTCATTTGCGCTTTGGGGAAGCAACGATGACTCCGACTGATTTTCTGGCTATCACGAGGTTAGAGTTCATTGGTGATCCCCTGCCGAAGTTTTCGGGTTATAAGCCTGCGAGTCCAGCTGCGTGGAGGCAGTTGATTGGTTTCCCCCCTAACAAGGTCAAGGGGTTTGCTGCTGAGTTGACACCCCTCCGACGTCAAATTGAGGAGTATCTTGAGAAGCCAAATGCGATCAGCGATCGGCGGGTGAGGGGTGCCCTCTGGTATATTCTTTCTGAGACCATCTTTGCGAACCACTCTTCTACGGCCCGTCTTTCTTTGTTACGTTTGTTGGTGAACCTGGATGAGGTGAGCGGATATGATTGGGGCTCAGCGGGGCTGGCCTACTGCTACCACGCCATGGATGAGGCGTGTAGGAACACCAAGGATTCCCTGTCAGGGTATTCTTATGCCTGGGAGGTATGCCTTTTGATTACATTTACGCTCTTCATCTGTATGCTCTGTCTGTGTTTCATACTGAATTTGACCTGTTTTCTTTGTGCAGATACGGGGCTATGCTGTCCTCGGGCTGTATAGATTTGAGTTGGAGAGCCGGGCCCCTTTGTTCTCGGATATCAGGAGGTGCAGCCACCCAAATCGGACCGTTGATGAGGAGGAGGATCAGGATTGGACCCTGATGGTGGCGGAGGCACGGGCTATGTTGGATACCTTCGAGTATGAGAGGTTGGGCCTTTATCCCTGGACCCTGTTGGAGCGGGAGGTATATCGTGCTTGGGATGCTCTTTGCGATGCGAGAGGATCTTTGGCATCTTTGGAGGGAGATACCATGTATCTTGGTGAGCGGGTCTTCCCACAGCATGGCCGGGGTAGCCTGCCATATAGCGTGCCGGCGGATCCACCGAGGGCGATGTATCCCTCCCACTCCATTCCAGAGGATGATTATGCAGGTCTTTTGGTGGGTGATGCGGCTGTAAGTACCCAAATCTGGCTCATGCCTTCCGGTTAATTTTCCCGACATTTCGGTAAATTTCCCGGTAATTCCCCGGACCTTCCTAGTGTTCCGGAAATGTCCTGGAACAGTCCAAATTTAAAATTATGGCTGTAAGGAGCCTTCCTAATTAAGAAAACACGTTTTTCTTAATTAGGGGGAAGCTTCTAGAATGATGCCACCTTGCATGGTTCTAGAATGCTGAGTCATTGTGGATAATGCCGCACGGCCTCATTTGCAAAGAGCCTGCAGCCGCACGGCTTCATTAGCCTTATCCAGACTGCCTATAAATAGAGCCCTCCTCTACCCATTTCAACACACACAATATATGAGAAAAATACTCAATCCACTCCCAGACGTGAAGAAAGCTGTTTGGGAATTCAAGAAGAAGAAGAAGGAAGGCCAAGAAGCTTCATCCCTCCTCCTTGAAGACCAAAGATCGACCTCTCCTCCTAGCTCCGTCCCGAGAAGCAAAAGGAAGTCATTGGTAACCTCGCACGCCCTATCCTTGCATCCTAATTGCTCTATAAATTGCTCATTGCATTGTCTTTATATTGCTTGGGACTTGGTAGCTTAAAGATCACATCTTTATCATCCCCTTCCCCCTTTGCATGCATTAAGACCTCATTTGTCATAAAAATGTAGTCTTTTTTCATAAAGGTGCATCCTTTGCACCTAAAATCCCTATTTTCCAATAAAAATGTTATCTTTATGCATCATTTGCATATAAAGATCAAATCTTTTTCAATAAAAATGCATCCTTTGCATCAAAACCCCCTTTTTCAATGCATCATTTGCATAAAAATCAAATCTTTATGCATCATTTGCATAAAGATCATTTCTTTCAATCAAAAAGCATCATTTGCAACCTAAAAATGTCATCTTTTCATTAAAGATTCATTTTTCATCATGCATTTCCCCTTTCCCCAACCTTGGAACGGACCGGTGTAAAAGTTCTCATCTTTGCATCGTTCCTTCCATTAAAGGTTCATGATTTCTTTAGGAAAAGGATAACCTTGAACCCTATATCTCCGATTATCGCTTAAGAATGAGTATGAAGCCTCTATACGAGCTCGGCCGTCTTAAAGCGTAGGATTGATGGGCTAAGGACATTCCTTCCTAAAGAACCTCATCTTTGACCCAAAAGAGAGTCATTCTCTCGATCACGCAAGTCCCGAGGGTCCCGAGGTTTAAAATGCGATGATCATAAGTCATAAGATGAGGACGGGATCATAATCCCAAATACATAAATTCCAAGGAATCCGGCGACAACCAACAAATGGTTTGTACGTCCGGAAGACAACTTGGGACATTCCCCCTTATTTTCAAACACATGCACACAAAGAAAGCACGCAAGCAAACACGATTAATGAAATCTAGGGAGACTTGCTCCGGCAAGGCACTTTGGGTGAACGCCAAACGTTCTTCCCAAGGGGTAACTTAACCTCCGAACCCATAAAACCTTTTTTTCAAAGTTTTGAGGTAATCAAAATGGCGTGGCGACTCCGTTTTTCAAATAACTCGGATGTCTTCAAACTCGCGTGAATTCCAATAAACAAAAAATTTTGGGCACACATTCACAGTTTGGCGACTCCGCTGGGGATCACCCAAAGGAGAAAAGCTTTATTTTCAAAACAAAAATCGATACTTGGTATATAGGTGGACCCCACTTACCCTTCCTGTATCGCTCCCTAACCCGGGGCTTGGGATAACAAGGTGGTTTAACAATCCCACGTACCAGTATCCCTTTTTGAAAAAAAAATTTTGAAAAAAAAAAATACAAAAAGCTTTTCCCTTTGAGCGGGTTAGACTCCCATCGCCGATTTCATTGATCGTGCTTGCTTTCTTTTACCATGCATTGCATCATTTGCATCTTGGAATCTGTGCATACTTTGAACGGGAAATAACCCGAAAAATAGCAAAAGGAGTGGAACCTGGAAAATTGATCCATGCAGTCGTACGGCTAATCCTCATAGGATTCGGCCAGGGCGACCTCGGTGGCAATTCCACCGGGAAAAATCATGGTTAATCTGGCGAGTCCTAGCGGCTTGGGGCTATTCGGCTCCATGAGGCGGGGCTCCCGAAAAAAATTTACGTGCTTATGTGTTGCATTTTCCCCGTCCCGAAAATCATTCCTTTAAAACACATTTATGAAAATCTCTGTTTTAACTCAAAAGGAACAATTTTAGGAGACCGCACACTACGCGCACTTTGATATATCTGTACACTTTTGCACGCACGTCCTTCAAACCCGAGGGTGGTTCAGTGCGGTCACGGACAGCCTTACGATGCTCCCGGGCGCGCACGGAATCATCCCAACCTCCCCATGGCGGCCGGTGTCGACCAATGCACGATCCGTGTCACACGTTTCAAAAATCCGTGACTTTTGGTTGGTTTTTGGTCTAGTCCGTGTCATATAGCCCAGTTGCATACCCACGTAAAGGTCAAGCCTTAGCTCATAACGGAAACCAAGATTTTCGCTCAAGCGGAACTCCGCCAAAATTCCGACAAGGAAAAATCGGTGGGATCTTGACTCCGACATTGACTATTGACCTTGACCCGCACGGAATGCGTAAAAGTCAAGACCAAGTCTTTGCCAAAATAAAAGATCTTTCGCTCAAGCGAAGCTCTGCCAAAATTCCGACAAGGAAAAATTGGCAAGATCTTGACCCGGCATTGACTTCGATTCCGACTCGCGCACTGCGTATGCAACGAAGTTCAATGTGACACTGTGTCATCCGGCTTTTGCCGCCCGACCCATGCCTATTATATTCTCGGACATTACCGAAAGTCAAAAAACCGTCATTCGCTCAAGCGAAACTCTGTCAAAGATCCGTCGAGGCAGAGAGACGAGACTTTCACGGTATTGCCTTGACTATAATCCGCATCGCTCGTGCGTTGAAAGGTCCTATGACCCGCTAGACCCGATAGGAGCGTTCTTTACTCTCGGTCGGTGGGATCCGCGTGCCCTATAGGACCCTCGCCCGGGGCTGTCCACCCTGGGAGGTCGAAATACAGGTGGAATACGAGGGGCTTATAGACGTAGTGACGGAACCCACTGATCCAGGATCTAGAGTAGTTGCGAAAAAGAAGGGCAAACCCCCTTTTCCAACCAAATAGAGATTAATAAAAGACATTGTTTTAAGTAAACTTGAAAAATTAGTGTAATCATAATTGCATGTTCCTATCTCTGAAATCCCTAATCGAGACCTTTTCGGTCCGATCTCCGTTTTCCTCATCCCGACCTTTCATGGTCAAACCCTAATCGAGATCTTTTCGGTCCGATTTTTGATTTTCTTATCCCGACCTTTCATGGTCAATCTCTAATCGAGACCTCCTCGGTCCAATTTTCGATTTCCCATCTCGACCTTTCATGGTCAAATCCTTAATCGTGACCCCCCTTCGGTCCGATCTCTACTTCCAATCTTGACCTTTCAAGGTCTCATCTTTTCCGATCAATTAGGATTAGGAGAAAATGCGTTTCGAGCAAAAGTTAAAGCGATAAGGGCATGTTACTTGAGCCTTCAGCCTAAACACTTACCTCTAAGCCTAAACACTTACCTTCGAGTCTAAACCTTACCTATCCCCGAGTCTAAACCTTGCCTATCCCTTTCCCGCAGCGAAAAAGAAGTGAGCGAGAGTACTGGGTCAGCGGCTTTCGGTTCGGGCAGGTTCATCGGCTCGAGAGAGTCGAGAATGGCGATTTGACGAGAAACGGTGAGGGTATGGGAAATCGGATGATTAGGAAGGAAGAGTTAGTCTGGCTTTGGAAAATGCCCGAGAAGGTTCATGGAGAAGCAATGTCATTGCTTATCGGTGCTCTTCACCGCAATGGAGTCCAAGTAACAATTGAGTCCAACGGTTCTCTGGTAGTGGTCGAAGATGAGACTCCAGAAGTAGCCATCTCAGTTCCCCCAGCCTATAACTAATACCTTCCTCCATCCACATATGATCCCTTGCCAAGGACCACTTCTCCTCAGTCCTTTCCAACATCCCGGCTCATCGGGCCCCATTGCCCTCGGCTTCTCGAACGGATTGGATTTCACCCCACTTATCCCTCGGTCTCGGCCAATACTGCGGTTTATGCTCCAACCTCACATAATCAGTTTGAGATATGTAGCTATGTTTTGAAGCCCCTATACCCGCCTGAATGCGATCATGAGTTGCCAAAGGATGAACCGAGTTTTCAGCTGTTACCTACCGGACTTAATGAATTCAGCCGTCAGTTCGCTACTACAAGTCCTGTTGCCAGTTCCGGTAGCCCAAGAGTCCCGTTGACCCCTATGTGGCAATGTTGATGGAGCAAGTGAAGCAGATGCAAGAAAAGCTTGACCTCATGATGAGTATCAATACTCCCTTGACCCAAGATGTCGGACCGGGCAAAGAAATGACTCCACCGAGCATAACCCAATACCAAGCGACAACCGTATCGGCTCGGCACCGGTACCTCACAAAGGAAAGAATGTCACGGCTTCCTTCACCAAATCCAACAGTGGAACCAATTGGACAATGGGAATACGAGTCTTGAGAATAACAAGGTCCCAGAAAACCTCGCTCCTTTCACTTTAACAATACGAGAGATGCCTTTAAGCAAGATTACGGAAGAGCTAGTGAAAGAAAAGCGATAAAGCCACTTTGGAGAATTGGAAGCCCGGGAACCCCGGTATCGGAATGGACGAGACCAAACACTGTCGCTTCCATCAATACCATGGGCACAACACTGACAATTGCACCGCTTTGAGGCATGAGATCCAAAAGTTGATAGAAGATGGGAAGCTTGAGAACCTCCATGGGCCAAAGACAGAAAGTTATGACAAGAGGTCAATTCAAGAAGTGCAAGGTCGAAACGTCGGCTGATGATTTTGGGATGCCCATGAGCAAAGTTTTCAACGATTTGGTGAAACGAAGCCTTCTCACACCTCTCGAGAATCATAAGCCAAGAAACCCAAGTAGAGTTGACGGGGCCAAGTTACGTGAGTACCACAAGCATTATGGTCATGTGACAGACAAGTGTGTGGAGCTGAAGAAAGAAATTCAGTGGCTGATCTACGAAGGAAAGCTCAAGCTCCCTGGCAGTCCAACCCGTGAAGAGTAGCTAGACTAGGGTTTACCTATCCTTAAAAAAAAAAAAAAGAAGAAAAAGAAAAATAGTCTCTCAGTCAACCTTCGTAGGTCCTAGTATTTTTTCCTTTCAATTAAGTCCTCTACGGACATTGTATTGAATCTTCAATTTTCTATAAAAGAGTCTTCTTCTTTTCTTGCTAGACTTAAGACATTATTTGCACACCTACATTACATTTAATGAAATGGTTTTATTTTATATGATCACTTGCATTGCTCAACGAACAATCTCTCGAAATAATTAACGTTCTGATTAATCGGTGTGAGAAAGTCAACTAATGCCATCAAGCCATACACTTTCCTTACCCCACAAAAGGCCTTCATCAAAGCCATACATTTTCCCAACCATGTCCTCACCATCACCTTGACCAAGTCAACGACGGCATCATCAAGGGATAGCAAAAAAAGGCCACTCAGCTTCGAAAGATTGACCCCGTGTCGACAACAACCTAGGGGCTTGGCTTAGACTTCAAGGGAATCAAGAATGTTCAAGCAGGGGCTCGCCTTGGTCCTCGGGTGCTCTAGAAAATAAAAAAAAAAAGAAGAGAAAAAAGAAAAAAAATGTGTGTAGTGCAAAAAGAGTAATACCCAGCTAGACTGAAAATCCCAAAAAAGGGCAGTCTAGGCAAAAAACAGGGTTGCACATAAAAAAAAAGGGAAAAAAATCTTAGTGCAAAAGAGTAATGCCCGGCTAAGTGAAAATCCCAAAAAAAGGGCGGTCTAGGCAAAAAACAGGGTTGCACATAAAAATAAAAGAAAAAGAAAATGAGGCCAAGGACCCAGCACCGCCCATCAAAAGCTTGACGGACAGGCAAGATCAAAGCTCGAAGAACAAAAGTTGTCGATAACAATGGGCGGTCGAAGCAAAGCCGAAGCATTTCATAAGCCTTTAGGCACGTCGAATCCTTTCTTACCCAATGAAAGAGGAAGCAATCAGAAGCAGCCGTTCAAGAATGACTTGGTCAAGGAATCATCCCGAGGCCCATGCCTCATCATCCAGTCTTCTCATCCTAGCCTTTTCACTAAAGGAACCACAAATCCCATTTCCCAAGCAGTCCGGCCAAGGCCGAACTACGGCGACTGAGCTCCTCACAATGAGGGGAACGTAGGCAACCGGCAATGGTCCGGTCATAAGCATATCCAAATTATCGAAAACCCGGTCTCATCAAATGACTTCTCCCATGGACACGGTCAAATCCCGGAAAACCCGGTCTCATCAATGACCTCCTTATACACAAACCTTTCTTTCACACCCGGCCAACCTTGATCCGCGACATTGGTTGACTTTCTCCTCATGATTAATAAGAATGTTTGTTCATATCGAGATTAGTGGTTGAATAACCCGAACATTAATAAAGGGTTTTAAGCAATCTTGTGATCATTGTAAATAAAACAAGTTTTCAGATGTCTTGACAAGTCTTCCTTTTCTACATCTTAGGAAAGATAGCGCTAAACACTGATTTTCTATCAGCAGGGGCTTCCATACACTTTTACCAACCTTTCTACGCTTATGCTCTCTCAAAAGAGTCAAACCTAAAAGCGAGTTTTTGTGCCTACATCGAATAAGGCCATCAAAATAATACAAAATCGGGATTATTCCCACCTTTTGAAAAATATGCCCCTGCATGTACATATCTTCCTGAAATTCTTCTCTTTGTCTGCGTCTCCTTAAGGTTGACTGGTTGACTAAAAAAAATAGAAATAAAAAAAAAGAAAAAGGATAGGTTTTCCCTCTTCTGCTACAATTCGCATTAGGACTGCCTCGAAACTCTTCAAAGTTGGGTCTTTGCCAAGTCATTCCTTTAAACTGGGGCTTCTTTAGCCATGTTTAGGGTTCATATCAGGTTCTTCACTAGGTCCCTAGATGGATTCAGTCTTGGTCAGATCAACTTCAGAATCACGTTCGCAGTACCAATCAGATTGGGATTTTTGCTAGGTCACCGGGCGGGGCTTCGCCAAGTCACTGCGCCTACTCAGTTCATTCAACCGGGGCTTTGCCAAATGAAAGGATCTTTCCTTGCTTTAGTAAGACATGGGGCTTTGCAGAAAGTTTTTCCTCAGACTGGGGCTCCGATAAGTCACATCCATCCCTAGAAGAGAGGTTTGGTCACTTCAACATCTGCTTTGGTTATAAAAGCCTGTCAGCATCAGCTTCAAGCGCCAGAGTTTAAGAAAAGGACCTTAATCAGGACCCGAGGTTTAAACCCAGTCTCAGCCCAAGAAAGGAATTCTAGTCCACGTTGACAACATCTCAGCAACAACAGCAGTTCAGTCCGCACCCAAGGGATACAACCCCACCTGCTTGAAACCCGTCTTAAACACATTCCATATGTACATCCAGACCCAGTCTCTACCATTGTTTCCAAGAAAAAAATCACCCCCAGGCTCAAGTAACGTGCCAATTGCTAAAAATAACATTTTCTCCCAAAAACGCCTCCGTTACTTCCGTTATAACGAGATAACGCTAGGCGACAGTTTCCTAATTGTCAAAAATCCAACTTTGGCTACCTCTATCACAGATTGAGAAGTATGCTCAAGTTTTCCAGTTATAGCTGCCTCTATCTACTCGATAGTGACGTAAGCTTTAGCTTCCTCAGGTGACGACCTCCACTAATCGTCAAAACCTCAAGAATCCTAGACATCGTTCCTAAACTGTCTAGGTAAAGTTTGAACTACGATCAAGGCTTGATTCCTCCGGGATACGTAGGTAGCCTTTCATAAAGGTTCAGCCATCCGACCACATTGGTCACCTTTTTCTTTCTCCACTCTCCAATGGTGCGTAAGCCTTTCATGAGAGTCCAATTTCCTGACCATATTGGTCACCTCTTTTGATTTGGCACATTCCTTGTAGGATCGGTTGTTTGACCTACTAGGTCACCCCATTTCCATCCTTAAGGGACCAATATCTCTTTGCCATTGTCCTAAGGAGACCAGGTTTGTGACCTATTTGGTCACCCAATTCCAACCTGTGTCAGCAATTCCAGTCCAAGGCCAAAAGGTAAGAGAAGTGCAGTCTTGGCTACTTATGTCACGCGACAAAATAATGGCCGATTGGCTACTTATGTCGTGCGACATAACTAGCCACATCGGACATCGACATCGGCAACTTCACCGCTTTCCCCAGGGCACTCCCCGACTTGTCAATAACTGCAAATACCATCCATTCACTTCTCAGATGCATAGGGGAGGGTTCATTTACCCCGTATACACTCATGCATTCATTTACAAGCTAAAAATTCATCCAAGTATCCATTCAAACCATTTGTACATACAAAGTAGATCAAGTCCAAAAGTTGTGCATAAAAAATAATAACATGTGTTTTCCCCAAAGGGGGTACAATAGCCAAAAGGTCATAAATGTCTAAGGGGAAAGGGGGCTACTCTGAATCCTCTCCATCACCCTCTTCATCACCCTCCTCATCTCCATCCTCGTCGTCATCCTCAGCCTCCTCTGGCTCATCGTCAGGATCGTCCGAAGGTGCCTCGTAGGCTATGGTCCCCGTGCGATAGTAGTCGTCGAGCTCGGTGATAACAGTGGAGTCAAGCTCATAGTCCGTGGCCGTCTCAGCTCCGTCCTCATCCTCATCCTCATCCTCATCATCATCATCAATCTCAATGGAGTGCGTAAAGAGGCACATTTGCAGATCTTTGTCAGGCGTCGGTCCTCTAGTGCTCCCGCTGGTGCCCACGTCATCAGAGCGGCTCTTCTTCCTTCTCGGTT
Source organism: Adenophora triphylla var. japonica (assembly GCA_022495995.1). Taxonomy (NCBI): domain Eukaryota; kingdom Viridiplantae; phylum Streptophyta; class Magnoliopsida; order Asterales; family Campanulaceae; genus Adenophora; species Adenophora triphylla. The sequence continues at coordinate 71,284 of JAFEMH010003110.1, read as the reverse complement.
GGCCAGGTGGAGAGATATCAATCGAACCACTGTGACCGGCCTGATTCTTCAGAAACTCATGCCTTTACGGAGCTTGCCAATCATGCCCGCAGCGCCGGTATATGCCCTGGTCAAGTGTACGTAAGCTGGCGACACTGTTACAAGCATGACATAATAAGTGTCGAATACAGTTCTTGATAACGAGAGAGAGATGCAAGCAATCCAAAGAGGCGTAAGGAGCAATACTTACAGATCTAGAACCTCGCGGGAGCACCGGATGAGGATGAGTGGGACATATCAATGTGAGCTCGCCTCATGCGACCGCCACCACGATAATCAATGAAAGTCGGGGGCAAAGGAGGTCTAGCTACGTAGCCGCCGAAGGCCACCAACGCTATGAGCACCATAACCAACCTGGTCTGTGGAGACCGAAGATGCATGGCCACGTACATAGTATAGTCCCCCTCTCGTGTGTAAAGATGTGCCGCCATGCCTACGATCAAAGCATCTACATTCTCCAAGCGGCGAGGCAACCACATCCTAGGCGGAGGGTCATCGGGGATCCGAGCGTGCCTATTCGGCCCATGCTGTCTATACACCCTCTCTCCTAGATACAAGGCATCTCCGGACAAGCCCACCGGTAGCTTGCGACACTGCGTGAAGTGCGCGGCGTGATCTAAATCCAAAGCGCCATAACGGCCGGTCCAGGGGAACAAGCTCATCCTCTGTGGAACCCCTCTCGGGCATGTCAACGTATCATGATAAGAAGCGGTAATCCACGCACCTCGAGCCCTCCGGCGTCTGAGTGCGTTTCCTGGCATCCTTCGTCCACCGACGAAGAGCGGGAAAAAGTGGTGGCAGGAAACTCATCCTTGATCTGCCACTCATAACAGCCAAAATACTCGTATGCTCAAGCACGAAAAGGAGAAGAAGAAGTCAAAACAGGGAAAACAAGGGATATAATGAAATGCGCTAAGGAAAAGAGATCAAGGTGAGAGAATACCTCGAAAGCCGGATGAAAGCGGGTGAAGTACTTCGCCTTCCCTCGGCCCGACGTCATCTAGGGCCAAATACATCTCGGCTAAGCCCTGCCTCTCCCCGGGAAAGATTCCCGACGGTATCCCGGGCTCTCAAAAGCTCCAATAGTGAAACCAAAGCGGTAGATGCGGCTGTTGATGAACGGCATGTCGGAAAATCCCACCCATACAAAAGCTCTAGCCAATCTCTCGGCTCTCGGCGGCTCTCAATGGGATCATCTACCACGGTGTAGTCCACTGCTCTGCCCCTGAATCGGGCCATGTAGCACCCCCAACTCATATCCATTCCCCTTCTTGATCAGGGAACGAAACCAAGTAAGCCCATAAAATCATCATCAGCTGATAAGTGGGGGCTCAACTCCCTGTACGGGCTCCTCTATGTAGAGTGGCTCATCCGTAAAGGCGATCTGTGATGACCGCAAAGTCCGGCGGAGTGGCTGTCGTCTCACCCCAAGAGAAGTGAAATGAGTGAGTGGTCTCCCACGGAACTCTCTGAATGCCCTCACTAGATCCACGCTCCTCTGAGTGCCCCCGATGGCCTTCGCCATCTCAAAAAATTGCCCTATCCCGGCGGCGTAAATCGGGCCCTTAGGCGAGTCCACCTGCTCCTGGCTACCCGGCAAGCTATCCCATAGCCTGCCAATCACCTCGGGGAACCACGGGTGCGCAATCCCTGCAAGAAAACATGGCACAAGTATCAATATTTCGTGCTATTTCTTGAAATCATCTCAAGCAAAAATAGGTCAAAATGGATCAATGTATGGCATGCATTTACGCATTACATTTCCTAGATTCATCTATGTTCACATGCCGGTTCATGTCAAATAGCACAGTCTAAAAAAATCGGTTCAAATCAATTTCGCCCAAATTGAAAATTTTTCAAGAAACCCTAGGTTTCTTACCTCTTCCTTCTTCGTGACATCCGAAGTATGCTCATCGAGCCGTGGGTAAAAATCTCCCTTGGTGCTTCGGAAGAAACGGCCGTTGATTCCTTTGCACCCCCTTCCTCCGAGTAGCTAAGTTGGCATGTTGAGAAGCCCTCTTGGTCGGATAGAGCCTAGGAGGCATTCTTCAATGGAATCGGACTAAGAAGTGTTTGATTTCACTCAATATCCCTCGAATCTCCCTCTCTGATGTCGCTCTCTCTTTTCTCACTGTCGCCTCCCTCTCAATTTCAAGTTCAATTGATTTTCAAATGGCGTCGTGCGTATTTTTAATGAATCTGTCAAATGGGCCTCTTATGTCGTGCGACATAATAGGCCTCTATGGCTTGTTTTTACAATTTTGCCCCTGAAGGCTTCATTTTACAATTTTGTCCCCCGCAGGACTGTTTTACCCTTTGTGCCCCTGGCATTTTCAAACATTTTCAATTAAATTTTCCCTCCAGTGCCTCCCGAGGCTTATTTTACAAATTTACCCCCTCGTGGCTCATTTTATTTGCCTTTGGCATTTTTAATTCACTTCTTTTACAAAAATTATCAGGATACGTCCTACTTTCTTTACAAAAAATCATCGAGTCCTTCTTACTTCTTTAGTCTCTGTTTTTTTTTCCGTCATAAAGAAATAAAGTCATCTAGCTTTAGTAAAGAAATAACGTCGTAAGCTTTAGCTTCCGTTAGAATGAAATAATGTTAGGTCAGAACTCTAAATTTGTGCAACCACTATCCGCGAATAGTGACGAATGCCCAAGTTATTTCAATTTGTGCAACCACTATCCGCGAATAGTGACGAATGCCCAAGTTATTTCAATTTGTGCAACCACTATCCGCGAATAGTGACGAATGCTCAAGTTATTTCAATTTGTGCAACCACTATCCGCGAATAGTGACGAATGCTCAAGTTATTTCAATTTGTGCAACCACTATCCGCGAATAGTGACGAATGCCCAAGTTATTTCAATTTGTGCAACCACTATCCGCGAATAGTGACGAATGCCCAAGTTATTTCAATTTGTGCAACCACTATCCGCGAATAGTGACGAATGCTCAAGTTATTTCAATTTGTGCAACCACTATCCGCGAATAGTGACGAATGCCCAAGTTATTTCAATTTGTGCAACCACTATCCGCGAATAGTGACGAATGCCCAAGTTATTTCAATTTGTGCAACCACTATCCGCGAATAGTGACGAATGCCCAAGTTATTTCAATTTGTGCAACCACTATCCGCGAATAGTGACGAATGCCCAAATCATTTCAAATTGTGCTACCACTATCCGCGAATAGTGACGAATGCCCAAATCATTTCAAATTGTGCTACCACTATCCGCGAATAGTGACGAATGCCCAAATCATTTCAAATTGTGCTACCACTATCCGCGAATAGTGGCGTATGCCCAAATCATTTCAACTTGTGCTACCACTATCCGCGAATAGTGACGAATGCTCAAGTTTCCCAACTTAAGTTACCTCTATCTCCGTCATAAAGAGATAGTGCCATAAGCTCTAGCTTCCTCAGGTGACAGCCTCCAGTAATTGTCAATCGTGTGTCGCGGTGACCCTCCGAATTGTCAAAATCTCAAGGATCCTAGACATCGTTCCTAACTATCTAGTGATGCTTGAACTACGATCAAGGCTTGATTCCTCCGGGATACGTAGGTAGCCTTTTATAAAAGGTCCAGCCATTCGACCACTTTGGTCACCCTGTTTCTTTGTCACTCCTCAGTGATAAAGCGCCCCCTCATAGAAGTTCAAATATTCGACCACCTGGGTCACTCCTAGCATATCCCCAGTAGGATCAATTGCTTGACCTCCTAGGTCATTTTCTCTTCTTCCTTCCCCAGAGGATCCTAATTCCGAACTACGATCAAGGCTTGATTCCTCCGGGATACGTAGGTAGCCTTCCAAAAGGTTCAGCCACTCGACCACCTTGGTCACCCAATCCGTCTCGGCATTCGCCAGATCGGATCCTTTTCTATCGACAACCCCACTCGCCTTGCAAGTGACGTTGCCGAGGGGCTTGTAAGTACCCAAATCGGCTCATGCCTTAGGTTAATTTTCCCGACATTTCGGTAAATTTCCGGTAATTCCCGGACCTTCCTAGTGTTAGAATGTCCTGGAGCAGTCCAAATTTAAAATTATGGCTGTAAGGAGCCTTCCTAATTAAGAAAACACGTTTTTCTTAATTAGGGGGAAGCTTCTAGAATGATGCCACCTTGCATGGTTCTAGAATGCTGAGTCATTGTGGATAATGCCGCACGGCCTCATTTGCAAAGAGCACCGCACGGCTTCATTAGCCTTATCCGGATCGCCTATAAATAGAGCCCTCCTCTACCCATTTCAACACACACAATATATGAGAAAAATCACTCAATCCACTGCGAAAGACGTGAAGAAAGCTGTGAAGGAATTCAAGAAGAAGAAGAAGGAAGGCCAAGAAGCTTCATCCCTCCTCCTTGAAGACCAAAGATCGACCTCTCCTCCTAGCTCCGTCCCGAGAAGCAAAAGGAAGTCATTGGTAACCTCGCACGCCCTATCCTTGCATCCTAATTGCTCTATAAATTGCTCATTGCATTGTCTTTATATTGCTTGGGACTTGGTAGCTTAAAGATCACATCTTTATCATCCCCTTCCCCCTTTGCATGCATTAAGACCTCATTTGTCATAAAAATGTAGTCTTTTTTCATAAAGGTGCATCCTTTGCACCTAAAATCCCTATTTTCCAATAAAAATGTTATCTTTATGCATCATTTGCATATAAATCAAATCTTTTTCAATAAAAATGCATCCTTTGCATCAAAAACCCCCTTTTTCAATGCATCATTTGCATAAAAATCAAATCTTTATGCATCATTTGCATAAAGATCATTTCTTTAAATCTAAAAGCATCATTTGCAACCTAAAAATGTCATCTTTTCATTAAAGTGTCATTTTTATCATGCATTTCCCCCTTTCCCCCATTAGCAACCTTGGAACGGACCGGTGTAAAAGATCTCATCTTTACATCGTTCCTTCCATAAAGGTTTCATAATCTCTTTAGGAAAGGGACAACCTTGAACCCTATATCTCCGATTATCGCTTAAGAATGAGTATGAAGCATCTATACGAGCTCGACTAGTCTTAAAGCGTAGGATTGATGGGCTAAGGACCTTCCTTTTCTAAAGAACCTCATCTTTGACCATAAAGAGAGTCATGCTCTCGATCACGCAAGTCCCGAGGGTCCCGAGGTTTAAAATGCGATGATCACAAGTCACAAGATGAGGGCGGGATCATAATCCCAAATACATAAATACCAAGGAATCCCGAGCGACAACCAACAAATGGTTTGTACGTCCGGAAGACGACTTGGGAAATTCCCTCCTTATTTTCAAACACATGCACACAAGAAAGCACGCAAGCAAGCACGATTAATGAAATCATGGGAGACTTGCTCCGGCAAGAGCACCTTGGGTGAACGCCAAACGTTCTTCCCGAGGGTAACTTAACCTCCGAACCCATAAAACCTTTTTTTCAAAGTTTTGAGGTAATCAAAATGGCGTGGCGACTCCGTTTTTCAAATTAAACCGGATGTCTTCAAACTCGCGTGAATCCAACAAAAATAAAATTTGGGCACACATTCACATCAGGCTAAAGGACTTAAAAGGAATAAATCTGTTTTGGACTTTTTGGGTATTATCCATGAAGGTTCCAGAATCAGATTTGGCGCCAAAAACGGTTATGGTCACCTTATGTCACGCGACAAGTCGAGGCATAGAAAGTGGATACGTTATGCCGTGCGACATAAGGTTACCATAGACTGCAGCTATAAATAAGACCCTACCCCTCTCAGTTTGGGAGCCAAATTCCAATCCCCTAACGTAACTCTGCACAAATTCCTCCAGAAACTCTCTCTCTCTCTCCTCCTTCCTCACCAAAACTACCCAATTCCCCTCCAATTCCCCTATCTCTCACCTCTCCTCAACCCAATTCCTTCCCTACTTCCTCAAACACTTCAGATCTTCCAATTTAGTTCTCAGTTCGCGCCTAGATCTCTATTCCAAAAGCTGAATCGAAGGCTTTTACACCTAACTTGGTGTAGAAATTGAGGACTACAAGGGTAACACTCTCTCTCTCTCTCTCTCTCTCTCTCTCTCTCTCTCTCTCTCTCTCTCTCTCTCTCTCTTCTATTTTTGCTTAATTGTTGTTTCCCTCTTATCTACTTGATAATCAGGCTCCATCTGCCTCAGATCATCAAGTGGTAACTGCAATCTCTCTGTTTAAATCGTTTATACTTGAGTCCAATTGCTTGCTTATGATGTGATCTACTTAGATTTGCAGTTTGGATGTCAAGGGAGTGTGGATCTCCCATATCCACACTCCTTTGATCGATTCGTATCTAATTCATGTTGTTCTTATTGATTCTTGTATAATTGTTGTGCATCTGTTGGATCTGCATCTCAGTTTGTGAGGTACCTGCAGATGGTAACCCTGTGTCACGCGATACATTTGGACATGAGAAGTCCTGTGTCACGTGACATGTCATGACCATCTGCAGGGACCATGTTTCAGTTGTAAGTTTGATTTAGTTAGTTATCTTAGCATGTAGTTTTATGATTATGTTGTTTAGTGCTTGGATCTGATTTGTAATTGCATTTCGTATTCATCTAGAGATTTTGTGATCTGTTCATTGTGAGTCTCTGCAAGGTGACTATTGATGTCACACGACACATTTTGACATGAGGAGTCCTGTGTCACGCGACAGATATGGTCCTTTGCAGAAGACCTAATTTCCTTTGTAATTTGTTCTTATTGCTGTAAAGGGATGTGGCCTCCCGAACAATTGGTCTACAAGTTGTAATGATCTTGCATATTCAATAAAATTCATGTCTATTGCACTTGTCTATTATCATCATTTGCACATTTATTTGAATTATTTGGATGTCTAAATTAGAAAGACTCGTCTACGGATGAGGCGTGTTGGGTGAACTCTCGGTTCTTCCCAACACGTAACCTGACCCCCGAACCCGTTCTCTTTTTAAAGATTTTTCAAAGTGCACCTCCAAAAGCATGGCGTGGCGACTCCTTTCTTTTTCATTTTAAACCGAGAAATCAAAATTTTTTCGGGCGAGCGCGCATTCAACAGGCCAACGAAAAACTGTCACGGGAGTCCGAAATTGGCCAAAGCTTTGTGGGACAAAATCAAGGGCCTTAATGGGGTTCGAACTAGGATGGCTCAAACGGGGCTTTTGACCTTCGTTGACAACATCCAAGGGATGAGACGGACTCCCCAAGTTCTTGAGGCAATCCGGGAGAGGTGGTGGGATACTACTCACACCGTGCATCTGCGCTTCGGGGAAGCCACTATGACTCCGACGAATTTTCTTGCTATTACAGGGCTAGATTTCACCGGTGAGCCCCTCCCGAAGACTACGGGTTATAAGCCTGCGAGTCCAGCTGTATGGAGGCAGCTGATTGGTTTTGCCCCTGACAAGGTTAAGGGGTTTGCCGCTGAGTTGTCACCTCTCCGGGCTCAGCTTGAGGCTTATGCGCTTAAGCCGAATGCGGACACTGATCGCTTGGTGCGGGGCACCCTCTGGTACATTCTGTCGGAGACCATTTTTGCGAACCATTCTTCTACGTCCCGTCTCTCCCTCTTAGGCTTGTTGGTGGAGTTTGATGATGTGAGGACTTATGATTGGGGCTCAGCGGGGCTGGCCTTTTGTTATCACGCCATGGATGAGGCATGTAGGCACACCAAGGATACTCTGTCAGGGTATTCTTATGCTTGGGAGGTATGCTCCTGACTCTGTCTCTGTCTTTTATCTGTACTCTTTGTCTGTATTTCGTATTGAATTTGTTCTGTTTTCTTGTACAGATATGGGGCTATATTGTCTTTGGGTTGTACAAGTTTGAGTTGGAGAGCCGGGACCCTCTGTTTCTGGACATCAGGAGGTGGAGCCACCCCAATCGGAGTGTTGATGAGGAGGAGGATCAGGAGTGAACCCTGACGGTTGTAGAGGCGCGGGCCAAGTTGGATGCCTTTGAGTATGAGCGGCTGGGCCTTTATCCATGGACCTTGGTAGAATGGGAGGTTCACCGTGCTTGGGATGCCACTGCGATACAGAGGATGTTGGTATCTCTGGAGGGGGATACCATGTACTTGGGTGAACGAGTCTTCCCTCAGCATGGCCGGGGTTCACTGCCATATAGGGTGCCAGCGGATCCGTCGAGGGCGATGTACCCTACCCACTTCATTCCAGATGATGATTAGGCCGATCTTGTGGAAGGTTGTGCAGTGACGGCTCGTGTTGTTCGAGGGGCTTCCTATGCGGAGTTCTTGCCTTGCCTGATGTGTCCTCTTCCGGTGGGTGCTAGGCGATCACTTGTTGTTCCTAAATACAATAGGAATCATTCAGAGGCTTTGAATGAATTTCTAGGGATCCCCCTTGATACTTTCTACGAGTTGGTCCATCGCAGGTGGGTAGATTGCTCTTCTTTTCCTGAGTGCATCAGCGAAGATTCAGATGACGAGGCCTTTCATGTTTAGAAACGGAACTTTCTGGCCATTTCTCTTTTTGGAGATGTTTTGTTCGTATGCAGGGATGGCTTGGTTGACTCCCAATTGGTGGAAATTGTTCTGCAAGCTAGGAAACGTTCTAGGAACATTATCCCGCTAATCTTGGGTGAGACCCTGCATGGTCTTGATGAGTTTCATAAGACCAGTGCCATGACTCAAGGGAGTCCTCTTTTGTTGACTATTTGGCTTAGGGAACATCTTAAGTTGGTAGGTGTCCCGTTGGAATATTCCCCATTCACATACCATACGCGAAAGTTACTAATCAAGGATCTCTCGGTGGATGAGTGGGCTGAGCTGATTGCGAAGACTGTGACTGCCGATATCCTTTGGTGTCTACCTTATTGGAGATTGAACAAGTATGTTGCCAATACCAAGGGTTTTGACATGGTTGTTCTCCCGGGTTTGCGAGATTCCTCCTTTTATTTTCCCAAGCAGGTGCTCCGTCAGTTTGGTCAGCAGTAGGACACTTATCTTTTCGAAGGGGCCTCTCGTGATGTGTCTTATATCGGTGTAGAGTTTGCGCAAGTGCTAGCTCAGGCATGGGGTGAAGGAACTAGTCGGGACCGCTGGTCGAACCTTCGGACTTTTGATGCAAGCGTCTTCTTATCTGACAAGTATTTGCATTGGCTCCTTCATACCGATCACCCTAGTGTGGAGAAAATTGATGATCTGCGGCTTTCATTGTTAGGGGATTCCTTTGTAGCTAGCAGTATTTGTTGAAGGAGCGAGGCTCAGTCTGATCCTGCTAATGTACGGACCGATCCAACCCATGATTTTCTTGATGGGGATTGGTATGAGAGGCGAGGCAAAGGGTTGCCCGAAAGATGCAAGCTTTAGACAGGCCCAATGTCTTCAAGAGGCTTTCGGAGTCCGTCTTTACTCGTCTTGAGGGATGTTCTGCTTCGAAGGGCCCAAGGCGCAAGAGAGATCGCGATGACGGTGGTGATCATGTCCGCCGGCCTACCAAGTGAATGAAAGGCTAGATCTTAAGGAGTGCCAAGAGATTGCTTTGATAGACCAATATTTTTATTTTATTAGTATTTTTTTTCAAGATTGTTAGCTTAGTAAATTAGTCGTTGTGGTTAGGATTTCCCTTTTGTCATTAATAAAATGCTTTTGATTAATAAAAGGACAAGATTAGATTTATTTATTTGATTAGACCGAACCCGATGGCTGCCTATGTTCCTCTTTTACAACAATTAAATAAGAGGCTCAGGTCTAACGTAGTTCATTTTTGAGAGAAAAGGGACAAAATACGGTTTCAGGCCGAGGGGTAATCTCGCGCGAGACAAGGCCTCCCTTTTCTTTTTTTTATGCACACCCTTTCTTTTGCCTAGACTGCCCCTTCGGGTTTTCAATCTAGCGGGCTTCTTTTCTTGTGCAAGCTCTAATTTTTGCCTAGGCCGTCCCCTTCGGGATTTTCAACCTAGCGAGCATTTTTTCTTTTTAAGAGGCCAAGTCACGCGAAGTATTTCTTGAGCTTGTCCATGTTGACTGGCTTCGGTAGTTGGTCTCCGTCTAGGTCCACTAGCTGAAGGGCTCCCCTAGAGAATATCTTCTTCACGATGTAGGGTCCTATCCATCTTGGTCCCCACTTGCCTAGCGGGTTGAAAGGTCCAGGACGATGCTCACGGAGAACCAGGTCGCCTACTCTGATATTCCTTGTCTTGACCTTTTTGTTGAAAGCTCTTGCCATTCTTCTTTGGTAGGCTTGAGTGTGCTCGGCTGCTTTCAGCCTCCTTTCATCTAGCAAGGCTAATTCTTCGTATCTGCTTTCTAGCCAGTCGACTTCATTCACTTGGTTTTCTAGGAGAACCCTTAGTGATGGTATTTCCAATTCTATTGGCAAGACAGCCTCCATTCCGAATGTGAGGGCGTAGGGAGTCTCTCCTGTAGCTGTTCGGACTGAGGTGCGGTATCCCCACAGTGCGAAGGGTAACTTGTCGGGCCAGTCTTTCCCAGTGATTGCCATTTTTCTGATGATGGTTTCGATTGTCTTGTTTGCGGCTTCAACTGCTCCATTCGTCTGAGGCCTGTAAGGAGATGACTTGTGCCTTATGATTTTGTACTCGGTTAGGAGGCGATCGGTTTCTTTCTCGAAGTGCGAGCCATTATCGGATATCATCTCTTGCGGGACCCCGTATCGGCAGATGATGTTGTGCTTGATGAATTCTGCAACCTTTCTGGCATTCAAAACTTTGCAGGAGGCGGCCTTGACCCATTTAGTGAAATAGTTGATGGCTACTAGGATGAAGCAGTGTCCATTTTGGTACAGTCATGGGGTACAGTAAGGAAGGCGGCGCGTGCTGAAGGTTGGCGTGTATCTGGCACTTATGGCATTTCTTGACCATTTTGGTACAGTCGGCTTCCATGGTTAGCCAAAAGTACCCTTGTCTGATGATCTTTTTAGCGAGCATATTTCCGCTCATGTGGGTTCCACATATGCCTTGATGAACATGGTCCATTATTTCTCGGGCCTCTTCTTCGGTGGCGTAAAGGAGGTTTCCTTGGGAATGTTTCTTGAATAGATGGCCAACAATGATGGAGTAATTAGCGGCCAGCCTCTTAAGGGCGATCTGAGTCTTCTGGTCTGTCTCACGCGGAATGATTCCATCTAGGATGAAATGCCAAATATCATGGTACCACGGTTTCTTTTCGGAATCCTCAATAGTGGTACATTCGGATAACCATTTGTCTTTGCAGTCATGGAGATATATAACGGCGCAGTAGGCAGGAGTTGAACGTCGTGTTATTTTGAGAGGTTTGACTGCCTTTCCTTTAGGGATTTCGACCAAGGAAGCAAGTGTAGCCAATGCGTCAAAAAACCGGTTTTTGTCTCTAGGAATATAGTGTTGTGAATTTGGTGCTCCCCCGTTGCAATCTAGACAAAGAATCAATAAACCCACTCACACAATATCACAAGAAACACACACACAAGAACACAAGAGTTGTTTACCCGATTCATTCAACAACTCGTGAACTACGTCCGGGGGAAATTGCCAAGCCAATATGTATTCTAATATGTTGCTACACAACTACAATATGTTCTGGGCTGAAATTATGCTTATATAGTTATACAAGGAAGCCCTAACTCAGTTTAAGAAGAGATACAATCGAATTAGGAAAAAAATCAAATCTGCAGCACGAAGATCGGGCGCAGCGCGGCCGCCCTCAAGGCCAGCGCGGCCGCCCTCCTTGGCAGAGACTTCTTCACCCACGAAGGAACTCCAGCGCGGTCGCCCTCCACCACGAGAGCGGTCGCCCTCCTTGACAGAAGTTTCCTCCGAGATTTTCCTCCTTCAATCTCACCGACTCCTCCGACTTAGGCCCCTTTTCTTCCTTGTAGTTTAGGACTCCAATCCCAACAATCTCCCACCGGAGACTAAACTAACAAACATAAAATCACCCATCAACTCCCACCACGGAGTAAAGACCTTCGAACACATTTCCCCCCATCCATATTGGTTTGACACTACCTCTCCTCTCCTCAAGTACAACAGGTCGGTTCTTTAGCCTCTTGCTCCCACCGGAACGAACATCGACATTGTAGGTAGAGTACAACATCTTCCCCTTAACCCCACGAGCCAACACCTTAGCCCATTTTGTGATTTCCCAAGACCCACCAATGAAAGAAACACCATACCCTTTACTGTCAAGTTGTCCCACAGAAATCACCCTTCTCCTCAAATCCGAAACATGCATCACGTTGTGTAGTTGTAAAACAGCCCTGTTAGGTGTCTTCATCATCACATCCCCCTTACCTTTGACCTTCAATGGCTGACCGTCACCAAGATAGACAACCCCAAAGTCTCCAGTTTTGTACCGCTTCATTGATTCTGCATCCCCACTAGCATGACAAGAAGCTCCAGAATCCAACACCCAATCTTCACCCGACTGCTCCTCTCCTAGGATCAATACATCTCCACCATCATCCACCACGTGAGCACCACCATCTTTACCCGGACAGTCATAACTGATATGCCCCAATTCACCACAATTGTAGCACTTGACCTTTTTCCCCTTTTTCGGTCTTCCCCTATTTCTCTCCACCATAAGTGCAGCCCCATCTACGGAAGATTCTCCCCTTTTCTCTTTCCTTCGCAACTCCTCTTGAAGGATGAGATCTCTAACCTCCGTATACACCAATGCTATTTTCGACGTACTAATCATTGTGACAGTAACCTCCCAACTTTCAGGCAATGACTTTAGTAGAAAACAAGCTAGCACTTCATCGGAGAAAGTAATATCAACACTTTTCAATTGGTCCACCATACCTTTGAAATTGCCGATATGACTTGCCGCCGTACGCCCTCTCGACATCTTCGCATTCGCAAACCTCTTTATCAAATGCACCTTATTGATATTCGACGGCTTCTCATACATGTCTGACAGCGTTTGTAGCAACTCCACCGTTGTCTTGGCCTCCATAGCGTTTCGTGCAACGTCGTCGGTTAGGGCACTCCTTACCGCTCCTAACGCCTTTCGATCCAACGTCTCCAAATCCCCTTGTGACATGCCTTCGGGCTTCTCCTTCAAGGGTCCATGAAGATCCTTACAATAAAGGTAGTCTTCAATCCTTGTCCTCCAAAATGTGAAATTCACACCGTTGAATTTCTCGATTGAGTTCTTCATCTGACTGCTTCACCAAAATCCCCAAGAACGCGATTCAAAATTAATCAACTAATGAAAAGATTTTGAATCCTCCGAACCAAAGCTCTGATACCAGTTGTTGTGAATTTGGTACTCCCCCGTTGCAATCTAGACAAAGAATCAATAAACCCACTCACACAATATCACAAGAAACACACACACAAGAACACAAGAGTTGTTTACCCGGTTCATTCACCAACTCGTGAACTACGTCCGGGTGCAATTGCCAAGCCAATATGTATTCTAATATGTTGCTACACAACTACAATATGTTCTAGGCCGAAATTATGCTTATATAGTTATACAAGGAAGCCCTAACTCAGTTTAAGAAGAGATACAATCGAATTAGGAAACAAATCAAATCTGCAGCACAAAGATCGGGCGCAGCGCGGCGCCTCAAGGCAGTAGCGGCCGCCCTCCTTGGCAGAGACTTCTTCACCCACGAAGGAACTCCAGCGCGGTCGCCCTCCACCACGAGCGCGGTCGCCCTCCTTGACAGAAGCTTCCTTCGAGATTTTCCTCCTTCAATCTCACCGACTCCTCCGACTTAGGCCCCTTTTCTTCCTTGTAGTTTAGGACTCCAATCCCAACAGATAGTGGAATGAGACATCCAGAAAATGTTGCGCCAACTCTTGGAGGTGGGCACTGTATCATTGAAGGGTTGGATCTTGGATCCTTCACTTCTTCAGTGTCTGATTGATGATTAACTGGGAGTCCCCGAATACCTCAAGTTCGGTCACGTTGCGCTCTAGGGCTGCCTCAAGCCCCGCTATACAAACCTCATATTCTGCGGTGTTGTTGGTGGCATCAAAGTCAAGACGTATTGCTAGTGGAGTATATATGTCGTCAGGGTCTACTAACAACATTCCAATGCCGAACCCTCTCTTGTTGGCTGCGCCATCGAAAAATAAATTGCCACTTATTTTCGTCTTCTATACTCATGATGTCTTCATCAGGGAATCGCGGGTCTTCCCCCTTCACTTCGTCGCAAGGAAATTCGGCCAACTGATCTGCGAATACACTTCCCTTGACGGATTTCTGAGTGACGTAAGTGATATCGTATCCCGCGAGCATGAAATACCATTTAGCCAATCTCGAAGACAAATTTGATTTGTCTAGGATATAATTCAAAGGATCAATTCTTGTAATGAGACAGACCGGGAAGGCTTCCATATAGTGCTTTAGTCTTTGTGATACCCAAACAAGAGCAGCGCAAGATTTGTCGAGTGGAGAGTAGTTAATTTCGCTGCCTTGGAATCTGCGGTTGACAAAGTTGATGGCATTCTCAGTTTGTGAAGCAGGCTGTTCTTGAGCGAGCATAGCCCCTAGCGCGTTGTCAGTAACCGTGAGGTATAGCTTTAAGGGTTTTTCTTTGTGCGGTGGAACCAGGATGGGTGGGGAAGTTAAGTAATGCTTAACTTCCTCGAATGCTTCTTGACATTCCTCGGTCCTGTAAGTGCTCCAATTTGAGCTTGTTAGAATTTTCGTTAGAAAATTAACGAAAGTTATAACATTTCTAACAATCCTAACTTTTCTAACAAAGTGAGGGTAAAATGGGCATTGTTATTTAAGGTTAAACCTTAAAAACAATCTTAAAAAGAAAAACAAAAGAAGAAAACCATAAATAGAAATGCTGAAAACATAAATTGGCTGTTTAATTTGAATTTCAAAAAGAAATATTCCTCTTGTCCAAAGCTGGAGCTGCATTTAATGAACAGTGCACGCCAAGCAACCCTATCCGCGCGGACATGTATGTAAAATTCAGAGGGCTATAAATTGAGCCCTCCAGTCACAAAAATAAAAAAGGAAAAACACAATTGCACCGAACCTCTGGCGAAATATAGAGAGAAAACAGTGAGAATTCTTCAAAGAATTGTCACCATTTTCTCTCCAATCTTTCCCAACTCACACTCATCCACTCACTCTCATACTTAAGCCTTAAACACTCATACACTCAAGCCAAAAACTCAAGAACACAAGGAAGATTGGTAAACCCTCCTTCTCCTTACCCTAAACTCCAACCATGCATGCATTTGCAAACTACAAAATGTAGTTCTTTCATCTTCTTGCTCTAGATCTAAGAAGATCACCATGGAAGACCATCTCCATGGATGATCTTCTAAAAAGATCAAAATTATTTTCAAGTTCTCTTACTTTCTTGCAAAGAAAACTCATTTTCAAAACCCTAAAAACCATTTTCAAGCATAAAATCTCATTTTCAAAGGATAAAAATCCCCTTCCCAAGCAAATGAAATGCTTAGTCCTAATGTACCCCAAGGATGGTTTGGTATAGTTGATTCACCACTAAAATGTCTAGTGATCACTAACCAAAACCTAGGGAAATGGGGACAAGCATGGATGCAAAACCCCCCTTAAAATCATATTTTCTCTCTTGAGAAGTTGCTGTCCAGTAGCAATTTTCTCAGACCTCAGTCCATGGTCTAATTTTTTGGACACAGATGAACTTGGAATTTGGTGTTGACTACAAAACACTTTTTGTAGCCAACGTCCAGATATTTACATACATATTTTTACTTTATTTTTTGGGTGAGTAAAACTCCTATTTTCAAATTTTCTTTCAGAGGCTAGTTCATCAGCTTCTGGGAATCCAGATCTCATATCTGAGGTTTCCAGAAGGTTTTGACCACGCAAATCTTCTCCAAAATGGAAAATTCCTTCTCAAAAATCTTATTTAAGGTGTCTAGAACAACTTTCATTCTCTGATTTTATCCAGATTATGAAGTTTTAAGACCCTTGAATCCATTTCAAAATCAAAGGTCCACTGCCTTTTTCATTCTGGCAGAAATGGCTCTTAACTTCAAAAGGTCTTTTGAGTACCAAATCTCAATCCAAAAATCTTCCAAAAATTCATGGGATCAGTTTAAAGTCTTAAAAAGATATCCCAATTTTTACTTTTCTGAGTTTCAACTTATTTTGGCCAAAACACACACACACACCCACAAATGATTTTCAGCTTGGAAGACTCGTTTTACGAGGCATTCCGGGTGCACACTAACGTCCTTCCCGGCGTGTAACATGACCTCCGAACCCAAATCTCTGATCTCGGGCTTTTTTCAAAGTTTTGGCCCTCAAAATTAAAATGGCGTGGCGACTCCGTTTTCGTTGATTTTTTCCAAATAAAAATGGGAAAATTTTCGGATACACATTCATCACAGTGGCGACTCCGCTGGGGACTAAGCTTTTTTTTTTAAAAAAAAATGGTATTTGGTATATTGGTGGAAACCATTAAACTTCCCGTTATCGCCTCCTAACACGAGTCGGGGATAAATTGTGGTCTAACAATCCCATGTACCGGTATCACCGTTTTCCAAAAAAAAAAAGAGTTTTTGAGGGTCAAGCTTCCGTCCCGGCTTTGAAAATCATTTTTGTGTGTGTGTTGATTTTTGCACATTTTCGTGTTGTTTTGGCCGCCTCGGAGAAAGTCAAAATTTTGACTGTCGGAATAATGTCCCTAACTGTCGGAATTTTCGTGCTTATGTGCTCATTAAATTTCAAAAAAAAAGGATTTTCAAAAAAAAAAAAAGAAGAGAAAATCTTCAAAAAAAAAAATCATGCATCATATTTTTAAGACACATAAAAAAATCTCTATTTTACTCAGAAAAAGAATATAGACTTCTTGCACACTACGTGCACGTGACCGTACACTGCATACTACGTCCTTAACCCGGGGAAATCCTTGTCGCGGTCCGTTTGGTCTTATTACGCCTCTCGGATGAGCACAAGACTACCCAAACATCCCATGGAGCCTCGTGTCGACCATGCACTTGTCCGTGACACACTTTGTCCGAGACCCGGTTGGTTTTTAGTGCAGTGCGTGTCATGCCTGTCGTGTATAGACCTTTCCTTTCAAGCCTTTGTCGGCATACCGACTCAATATCTTTCGGGGACCCTTATCGGTCGAAGTTCTGCCGGGTTTTCCGCCGCGGACTTTGACCAAGATATTGACCGGCGCCTTGACTTCGGCTACGGCGGCACAAATTATACAACGACTCCCGGCATTGACACCGAGTCATCAAGGATTAATGAATATTCCATGCCTAATTACGGCTTAGCGACGACAAGTCAAGATCAATCGTGGACATTTATCGGTCCAAATCATGCCGACTTTTCGTCGAGCCCTCGGACATGATCTTGACTTTTGACGTCGGCTTTGTCCGTAATTTACATCGAATGCTCGTTAAGACTCGATTACCCGCCGAGACTTTTAGGATCATTTTTCTTTCGGTCGGTGGGACCCGCTTGCCCTATAGGACCCTCGCCGGGGCTGTCCACCTGGGAGGTCGAAATACGGGTGGAATACGAGGGGCTTATAGACGTAGTGACGGGGCCCACTGATCCAGGATCGAGAGTAGTTTGCGAAAAAGAAGAGCAATCTTTTCCAACCGATTAGGTTAATAAAGCATGTTTTAAGTAAACGTGAACAAATAATTGCATGTTGCATGAGTCCAATGCCCAAACACCTACCCTCCTTCCATTCCCAGACATCTGAACCTTCGTGTCCTTTCCCCCATGACTCCGTACAAAGCTTGGTTTCGGGCAGGGTCACCGTTTGATCGGTTGGGAAGAGTCAGCGCATCATCGGCTTCGCCGTTTGTTCCGACTCCGGGTTTGGAATGTACGCATCGGCCGGTAATGATGGGGATAACGTCACTCCGCCTCCGGGACCCCTCGGACGAGCAACGGTGGAATCGGTTAGCGAACGAGATGAGGTTACGACGGGAAGCACGGCTAAACGGCCTTATGGAGGCTATTAAGAGTCACGGTACGGCCGCCGGCCTCAATCCGAGATGGCACCTTCACCGTGGAAGAAGACGAGGATGCCAACCCCACTCTCGGTCGCCACGATTACACCGGGATGCCGCCGCCCACCTCCTATGGTGCCACTACCCAGAACCCATTGCTCCTCGATTTTCGGGTCGGCCGGCTCCCGACCACTTGAGACCACCGGATCCATGCGGCCAGAAGCGGCACAAATCGGTGGGGGCAAAATCGGTACGGAATGTCTTCTCATGGTTGGGGCTATCTCGGAATGCCACGGCTAATCGGGATCCCGCCTCGGTTCGTAACCGATCAATCCGGACCTTCACGGCAACGGCCACGGTTCGGAATGCCGCCACAACTTGGTTACGGGCCACGATCGGAGCCCCTCCTCGAAACAGTACTAGTTCGTTTGCTCCTCACACAAATCCATTCCTCACTCGAGACTTCTATGGGTTACAAGCCTCCATCCCGGTGTCATCCGAATCACCGGGACCGCAGTACCCCCGGGTTACACACCTTCACCACGACGGCCATGCAATTCAACAATCAGGACGGCGGCCCGCACTCAAGCCTACTTACGGGCCCCACTCTGGAAATCCAAGTTATCCGGCTACATCGGGGCTGCCTCCACCTACTTTGCCGGTTGAAAATCAACGGCAAGCCGCGAGGTTCTATCCTTTTGCTCGAGGCTCCTACTCATGCTCCCAGGGTAACTCGGCCCGGGACGAGGTTTTCACCTACGTCCCCGGATCGGCCGTTCCCTCCACCGGTCTGCCTCCGGTGGTAGCTCCTCTCTCTAGCTCGGCCACTAGCTTGAATGCCATGGTTCCGCCACAAGACCCTCGTCGGCACAGTTCATGGAACAACACGAGGAAATGAAAGCGCGTAATCGCCGAACCGACCCCTTAAGAAATCTCGCCTTCCGGCCTACGAGACCGGACTCCATTGTTCCTCTGCCCCACAAATTCGTGATGCCTAATCTGGATCTCTTTGATGGATTTGCATGCCCGAAAACCCATTTGGACACATATACCTTGGCGATGAATGCGAAGGATTGCACCAATCGGCCCAGGTTGGGCGACTATTTCGATCTATCCTTGAAGTCCGAGTGCCTTAAAATGGTTCTTCCATTTGAAACCTGAAGCCGGGGCTACATGGGACCAGATTACCAATGCCTTCACGGAGAAATATAAGGCCAACTTGGAATGGGAAACAAATAGGGTGGACCTACAAACAACGGTGCGGCGTCTGATGAGAATGTTGGGGACTTTTACAAGCGGTGGAATGCGAAACTCGGTGAAATGGCCATCCCTCCTTAGAAGAGGAACAATTGGACATCTTCCGGTCATGCTTGAAACCACATCGAGAGCCTCCCTCGGTCACTTCCCATACTCGGACTTACGGGCCATGGTTAACTCTGCGGCTAAGTTTGAAAAGGCTTACAATCGGCCAATTCTTTGCACGCCTACGAGATATCGGGCTCCTCCTGCAAACACGCCCCTGCTCTGCTAAAGGCAAAGAGATGATTAACTATGCGGGACGGGAATGTAACAACACGACTCCTTTTGCTCCCGGAAAACCAGTAGAGCCCGGACCACGGGTCATGAATCTCGAAAACTTTGGAATGCCTACGAATGACATCTTTAGGGGGTGGTGAAAGAAGGCTTGCTGCGGCCTTTGGAGAATTTCCAACCCAGAAATCCGAATGCTCCGTGGATACTACAAAGTATTGTGCTTTTCATCAAGCTCACGGACATCGGTGACAAGCTGCTTTACTCTGAAAAAGGCAATCCGAGGGCTAATAGAGCAAGGAAAGTTGGAAGGCCCCGAAGGGCCTAACACGATCAAAAATCCGCGCAAGGAACCATAATCGAGGTGAATATGATTGAATGCGGAGAATCTTCGCATGCCCGGGAAGATCTTGATGAAGGTCCCAAATACCGTGGCTGACCTCGTCGAGGATCACGAGATTCGGATTCCCCTCGGCCTTGAGGATATCGAGCGAATCCAACCCATCTTGGTCTCATGTCGGAGACTCCTTGCAAGAATACGAGGCCCGCTATTTCTCGGATGAAGGGAAGGCCAATCCGAAGAAGAAGAAGGCTGTTTCGGTCAAAACATGAGAGGACCATTTACACAAGATGGTTAGAACAATCGAGAAGAATCGAACAAGAAAGCTCCGACGAGCGCTGTCTTGGGGCTTATCGGCAAAGAGGCCGAAGAGCATGCGGAGCTAGTACACTTCCATAAAGCGGCTATTGGAGAAGTCAAATACGACCCCGAAGGCGGTAAAGCGAAGAATCGGAGGAGGAAGAACCTTCTATATCCTACACAGTGTCAAATACGTGCCACCCCCTCTCACTCTTCCCCCTTGCAATTTACGGGAGGAGAAGGCGAGTCACAATTGCCACTTAGGGAATGGGAACATATGACAATTTCTGCGGCTGCACGCACCCATATTCCCTAACGGGTTTGATCGGCGTTCCCTCTCCGCCCGAAATCCCGGTAGTATGGGAAGATGATTAGATGACGGCGATGATGATGATGACGAGTGAAGAAGAGTCAGCTGAGGCCCCGATCCGGAAACAATGCGGAACAATCATGCAGAAATGAGCCCATGGGAGCCGGGCACAATGGTTGGTTGTCGGCAAGCGACGACGAAGACACTTCGGGAGACGAATATGAAGCAGAGGACATGAAGGCCATGAAGTTTCTGGATGCGAGCACGTGGATGTCTTAGAATTCAACAACGCCTACCATGCTTTGGGGAAAGGGTTTTCGGGTGTCCGATCCGGGCGATAGTCGAAGATACGATCGAAAGAGGAAAATTAACTCCCATCCGCCCAAATGAGAAAATAACCATGGTTAGATCAAATCCGCCCAGAACAAAGTAACACTCCTTGTCGGGGTTACCCGAAGAAGAAGTCACCTTCCCCGAATGTATGTCGGCTTTCGGAGAAGTCCTAGAGCGGCATGATACCGGATGCGCCTCCCACACAAAATGCTATAATCATCTCCAACTACGAGTATTACGAAAGGAACCGAGAATGGTTGCACTATACCGGGGATGAAATCGAAAAGCCGCCGAGTCAGACAATAGCGACTCTTGTTGCATGATAACTATGAGCAAGGCCGGCCATGAGAGTGAATCGGAGGACGCCCTAGCTCTGTGGGCCATCGAGGGGCAACAACACAACCCCGAGACTCAAAGCACGTGACTTGGGAAGCCGGTTATAAGGGCCGCCCGGGAAGGAGCCGGTCTGGCTCGGCCCCTCCTTTGTCACTAGACTCCGTCGGGCCCGGTGGCCAATAGCCAAAAGGGCTCCCAGTTGACCTTAGCGGCATTGAAGAAATCCGGTCAAGAGACGGCGATGAGGAAGTTAATCTGTTGACCCGATCAGGGCAAATCTTCCAAGGAAATCCCAAGGCGAGATAAGAAGGCCACAGATCAAGCACCGAAAGAAGATCGCCGCCCTATGCTAAGGCAGTGAAACTCCAGGACCGAAAAAGAGGATCCCGTGCTCACCCGGTTGAAGCAAACACGGGCCAACATTTCCCTCTGGTCTCTACTCACCTCGTCCTATCCCATAAGTGAAGGCTGGAAGAAAGCACAGCTCGCACTCTCGTGCCTATTGATGCTACTCCCGATGATGTGGTACGGCTAATTGGAAACATCCATTACGGGAATATAATCACTTTCACGAGATCTCGACCTCCCTCAATTTGGGGCTGATCATAACGAGCCTCTCTTCATCACGGTCAGTTGGATGAACGACGCCTCCCTCGGGTCTGGTTGATAACGGGTCGGAATGAACATTCTTCCGGCAAAGATCATGAGCTTGCTTGATATCAAGACTACGAGACTTGAAGCCTTCCTCCCTCGCGATCAAAGCTTACGACTCAACATCCCGAGCGAGTCCTTGGAGTCGCCACTTTAGACCTACGGTTCGGACATAAATTGATACTGTGGAATTCCGGGTTATCGACATCCCGATTACTTTCAATGCCTGTGGGAAGACCTTGGCTCCATCAAGTCAAAGGGGTCGCCTCGAAGCCTCCACCGGTGTGTGAAATTCGTCTCGAATGGGGATCGACGACCATTTACGGAGATTTAGTCACTTTGGAGGGCACAGATACAGGCGGAATACCTATTCTGGAAATCAAACATGATGAGGAAGGTCTCATGCTAACAGGCTTCACAGTCGAGCCTCCCAAAGCCCAAGTGTGCAACATAGATTTGACAATCACTCGGGATAAAATCCCACCGATCTTGAA
Organism: Adenophora triphylla var. japonica; assembly: GCA_022495995.1. Taxonomy (NCBI): domain Eukaryota; kingdom Viridiplantae; phylum Streptophyta; class Magnoliopsida; order Asterales; family Campanulaceae; genus Adenophora; species Adenophora triphylla. Next base: position 49,067 of record JAFEMH010003110.1, on the reverse strand, counting down.
AATGATGAGAAAAATGAGCTATCTACCCGGCCTCGATGCAGGGAAGCACCAACAAGGAACTCACAAACTCATCGAGGTGAAAGGACGGGGAGAATACTCGCCACGGCACAGGATATGAGGCCTCCTCGGTGGACCTTTGCAAAAGGAAAAAGATTTGAAGGCTGCCACGGGAAAGGTCCCGGTCGACAACCCTAAATCTCTCTCTTTCGAGTCCTAATTTGGTGACTACTTTGTAAAGGGTCCCACACAACCGGGAAACATCACAGAGCCCGCTCCTACGGCGGGATGGCTAAAGCTACGAGGATAGCCTCAACAAGTTTAGAGGAACCAAGGCTAACCCGGTCCGTAGAATGTTCTGGACCTACCCAAGATACACAGGGCTACCACTACCATGAAGAGTGAGTATACCTTCGGGCGTGCGACACAGTGGAAACAGGTTCGAGAAGCTCACAACCACTATTCCTACGCCCGGGGAAGATCCGAAACACGAATTCGGGCGCGGTGCCAAAAGCTAAGGCCACGGAATTTCCCTCGGATGATTGGGATGGTGCAGTTATGCGGCAATTGTTCGAAGAAGAAGTCCAGTGCCGGACTGATTGATCTCGGCTCGGTCCAAGAGATGATAGCAGCAATTGAGAAAGGAAAACAAAAACGGCCACGAGTTCAGAGTCATGAGGCCACCCACAGCAAAGCCGCTAAAAAATTGGGAAAACCTCTCGGGCCCGTCCGCGACCAAGGAGGAAATGATCACCAAGCTTGGATTGGTCCCCGTCCCTTTGTGTCAATCTAGGACAAGTCCTCCCGGTCTCTCTTTGTTAAGATCGAGTCTCTAGGGTCGTCCAGATGGCCTTACGCTGAAGACTACGAGTACTGTAGCAAGCGTTGTATTCCTTTTCGTTTTCAATGAAATGACGAACCTTTACGAGTATCCCTTGATTGCCACTTTAACTAATGATGAATTAATTAAAAAAAATCTTAATAATAATTCATTAGATAAAGAAGCGAGACACATTAAACGAAAAAAAAATCAAACAACAAAAAAAAAAAAAAATCTTTAAGCGGGTTGTCAGGAAGAGGAAAATCGAGCCCAGTGTAGAAGAGATTTTGACGAGTGTGAATTTGGGAGCTGCGGAAGAGCCTAAAGAGACGCGATTGGTGATTTCTTCGAAGGAATCGGAAAGGATGCTCTGCAAAGTCCTACAAAATCCTCAATTCAAAGGAAAGTTGCCCTCTTCATCAAAGAGAACATCATATGCGGATACGGGTTGCAGTAGAAATCATCTCGAGATAATGGATCCCACTTCGAAGGGGAATGTGAAAAGCTGGCTGGCGAGAATTCCGAATAACCCGTCACAAGTCATCTCCTTACGGGCCCCAAACCAACGGAGCCGTCGAAGCGGCAAACAAGACTCTGGAAAATATCATCCGGAAAATGGCTGTCCAAGGCGAGAGATTGGCCAGAAGTTACACTGGCACTGCGGGGCTACTGAGAACATCAGTCGAACGGCAGCGGGAAACACCATTTGCCCTCACATACGGAATGGAAGCCGTACTCCCAATCGAGCTAGAGATCCCCTCGCTCCGTATGCTTTGGAAAGCCGGATCAACGAGGTCGAATGGCTCCGGAGTCGCCATGATGAATTGGCCCTACTAGATGAACGCCGATTGAAGGCCATGGAACACATCCGAGCCTACCAAGGAAGAATGGCGAGCCTTCGACAAGAAAGTAAAGCATCGGGAGATCCGAGAAGGTGATCTCGTTTTGAAAGAAAAGCCCCGGTCCGTATCAACCCCCTCGGCAAATGGGAGCTGTATGGGTCGGGCCATATGTCGTCCAGAAGATCTTCTCCGGAGGAGCCATGCAACTTGCGAGACCTCGACGGGAATCCCTTTGTACACCCAGTGAATGGTGACAAGGCTGCGCAGATACTACGCGTAAAAAAAAAAAAAAAGAGTGCTAAAGAGTAATACCCAACTAGGTTGAAAACCCGAAAAGGGCGGCCTAGGTAAAAAACGGGGTTGCACCAAAAAAAAAAAAAAAAAAAAAAAACAAAAAAAAAACAAAAAAAAAAAAACAAAAAAAAAAAACAAAAAAAAAAAAAAAAAAAAACAAAAAAAAACAAAAAAAACAACAAAAAAAAAACAACAAAAAATCGGGTTGAACTACGAAGACTGAGCTCCTCAAAATGAGGGGAACGTAGGCGGCGGAAACGGTTCGGTCTAAAACACAAATAAAAGTCATACTTTGACATCAATACAATTGATCGAGACCATGAAAGCGTCTCGAAAAACTCTAAAGCAATTCAAATATTCATTACAAATTAAAAGCTCTTTGATGAGTCTAAGCCCGATTCATTCCTACAAGCGGCAACCTGCTAAAAGAAAACTAAGATACATAATCAAACTAATGTGTACGCCATGACAAGAAAGGGATACTCGGAAACCTCGAGTCACTCCAAGCCACTCGTCTTGGCCTCTCCCCTCTTCTTCCCCCTTCGAGTCTTCTTCTTACGAGCAGGAAAAATGTCGGTCTTCCTCCTACCAAGCTCTGGTATAGGAACGGGATCTATCAAACCGGCCTCTGTCGGGGCCTTAGTAGCCCTAGCGTCATCTCTCATCTCCTGTAGCCTAGGCGGTAGCATAGGAGCCCTCCTCTCTGTCTCTTGACGTAAGCCTCATAGTCGGTCGCGGCGTCTCCGCTCTGTCATGAGGGTTGGCCCTCGCCTCGGCCCTCCTCCTCTCGAAGCAGTCGGGTCCTCCGCACCCACAATGGCCTCACGCCGTCTCAAAATAGCCACTGAGTCTCTCCCGGATGCCTCTCATACCAATCCGGGTACCAAGTGAGTCAAGAACACCGGTCTTGGACGCTGAGAATAACCCGAGGAGGAAAGGCATCATACCTCCATGCTCGGGAAAGAAATGGAAACAACGAGGGATCATCCATAGAAGCAGGAGCCACCACCTGGTGGCTATATCATCAAAATCCCCCAAAGGAACTGCTCCAGGCCAAAGCGTCTCGAGAACTAAAGCCGGAATATAGAAGCTAGGGCGAGAAAGCCCGGAAGCATGACCACATGAGACCCGTCTGAAGCACTCTGCGAGTCTCCACCCGCCAATGAGGCACCGACCATCGATATCTTCTGTGCGGCGACCCGCCATCCAACGCTCCCATGAGCCACGATCATCAAAATCTACATCAACACCTCTCTGGCAAATGTCCAAGGCTTGATCATATCGGGAGTTTCCCGAAGAACCCCCAAACGCTCCATCGGCCACGGGGTCAAGAGAAAGCAGGCTGCCCCGTGCATATACCGTCTTCCGGTAGCTTGACCTATCAAGAGCATGAAAAGTCTCCCCCGAGAATCAAAGGAACGACATCTACGCCGGGCGACAGTGAAGGACAACATCCGAGCAAAGACCGATGGCAAATCCCAAAGGAATAGACCATGAACGGGGTGCCAAACATACAAAGTGCAAAAGCATCCCAATAGGCATCATCCAAAGCCTAGGCCCCTAAACCTATCGGGAAGGCCGGAAATATCGAAATGATCGGGACCGCGGATCATACCTTGCGCTTCCTCAGGGAAAGATGAAGGAGGACGCACAATCTGTCAACAAAAGAAGCCCCTCGGGCAAAGGAACCGCTATCTCTTCCACCTCCGGACCTCCAAGCAAGGCCCGAAATTCTTCCACAGTCGGAACAATCTCGTTGAAGGAAAGGCAAAAGACATGCCTTCTAGTGTCCTAAAATGAGGAAGAAGCCCTCAAAAGCTCATAATCCGGAATCAATTCCTTGAGAGACCATAAGCACTTCAGCTTGTACCTTTCTTCAAAGAAGGACCTCCTCTCATGCATAATCTCCCGGGACCAATCCTTGAACTTGTTGAAGAATGACATTTGGGATTCTTGGGACAATTTTGATGGAGCTTTTCTAAGGTTTTCCATGGTTTTTCTCTCTTTCTCCCCGAAAATGGCTGTTTTTGAATTTGGAGGTTGAAGAGGATATTTGAATTTGAAATAAAGTGAGACCCGAGATCTGAAGCAAAATTAAAGGACAATGTCGGATGCGAGGACCCCATCCGCGCGGACATGATTGCTTTCCATCGAGAAAAATCTGCAACAGTCAGTTGCTACACCAAAGAGGAATATTCCGTCCCGGTTGCTCGAAACACATTGCAAAAACCTCCCAAACCAGTCCATATACCAAACACCCTTGCAAAAAAAAAAAACCAAGGCTCATGCAACACTTTGCATTCATCTTGCATTGCATTCATAAAATAAAATCCTAAATTATTACATTCCAAAAAAAAAAAAAAAAAAGAGTGTGCATAAAAAAAAAAACAAACAAACATCAATAAAATCCTAAATTATTACATCGAAAAAAAAAAAAAAAGAAAAAAATATGTGCATAAATTTGTACCAAATCTCAATCTCAATCTCAAATCCCAAAAAAAAAAAAAAATCAATCGGAGTCTCCGGCGCCGATGTACGCCCTCGGCCCCTCTTGCGACTCGGGCCCGCCTCCTCGGGAGCCACGAAAATCTCGGGCTCGAGAATCGTCCTCGTCTCCGAGAAAGAGGCTCGTCGGGACCAACCGGCACGCTACGATAGGGCAAGCCGAGATCTGCGAAAAAATCGTATCCGAAGGTGAAGGCGTCGGACTCTGGACGTACGAAGACGACCCGCCATCTTTGCCATACGTGTCCACTGCCCGTGTGGATCCCCGAGAATGACGTGATCCGAAGGCGGCACCGCGCGGGGATCAAGGAGAGGAGACGAGGAGTCTCTGAAGAAGTCTACGAGCGAATAGGGAAGCCTCCGTCGACGGGCGCCGGCCGTGGTCGCCTCGCTCTAGCTCGAGGAGCCCCGGCGACCATCCTCTGATGAATCTCTTGGCCCCGATCACTTGCTTCGTCGGCTTCTCGACGACCACCTCCGAAAGCGCACAAAAGCAAAAGCGTCAAAAAGGAAGTGATGCTAAAGATGATGAAACAAAAGAAAGAAAGGAAGAGACGAAGCGTAAAAAGCCATACCTTCATACCCGGACGAGGCCGGAAAGCTCGTGGAAGCCGCTCGAGTGAGGGATCTGCACCCTCAATCGGACCCCATCTGGATATATGAAAAATCCGTCCGAGGATACCGCGGGATCCCAAGCCCCTCTCTATCCGAACTGAGGCATCCTCGGCCTCCTCAAGACGAATGTCGCATATGGCTCAATCGCCACGAAATCCGAGAAGTGCGGCCGGCTCGGTAATCATCCCAGTCACGGACCGATCGCTCGGAGTGCATCATATCGGCGGGAAGCTCCACGGTGTCCTCAAAGGCGAATTCACGCCATCTTTGGCGCGTCACCCTCTCTCCCGGATAATATGCATCGCGAGTCGGACCTCTCGAGAATCCTCCATTGCACGGTCAAATCTCGGCGCCCTTCAGTGCGCCACCTCGAAGCGATCCCGGGGAAGAATATCATCCCCTCATCTGTCTCGGCCTCCGTCAAAGGAAGGCAATCCGCGTACACGAGAGTCGTCGCCCTGGAGCTTATCTTCTCCCGGGCATGCTTGGACCAAGGCGCACGGCCGGATACGCCCGGCGTACTCCGCCATTTGCCGCCACATCGTGACGATGGAAAAACTCCAACGCCCATACTGCGAAAGGTAAAAATCAAATCAATCCGGTGCAAAAGAAAAGTGTGTGCTCAAAAAAAAAAAGAGGAGAGGGAAAGCAAAAAGAGAGCTTATACCTCCGGGGCAAACTCAAAGCGGTACAAGGAGCTCACGGCCTTCCATGTACCTATCGAGAGCAAAGTAAAGCTCTGCCGGCCCGGCCTCTCCCCACGAGACATCTCCGGCCGTCTCCATGTCCTCCAAGGACCTCGTGAAGGCAAAGGCTGCCGTCCCCTCGGCATGCCCAAAGAGGGTGCTCGAAAAAGCAAACCACAAGAAGGCCCTAGCGACCTGCTCAGCGCCTATCCTCTCCTCCCGACCTCGTAACTCACGATGGTCTCCACAATCTTACCGTAGACCACGGCATAGTCCATCCCCATCCCCTTTTTGGGAATAGGGGAAAATCCCAGAAGAGCCTGTAGATCCGCATCGCTGTAGCCATCCCGCCACTCAATGCTGCGTCCATTAAAGGACAGGCCCGTGATCGCAGCGTAATCGGAGGGCGTAACCGTAGCCTCGCCCCAGAAGAAGTGAAAGGTGTGGGTCGCGTCCCACCAATGCTGCGCCAAAGCAAACATCAGGCCCTTGCTCTTAGGGAACTTGACCCGGTCCCCTCAAGCACTCAACGAACTCCCAAAGCCCGGTCTCAACAACAATCTGTCTCGGACTCGGCAAAGCTCCTCGGCCCGCATTCGGAAGCCGGTCCCACAAGTCAACCACGGACTCCACCGATCCTCGAGTCTTCATTTTGTTCAGCTGCTCCGTCACAAAACGGTTTCCGCCCGCAAAAAAAAAAAAAAAAAAAGAGAGAGAAAGTGTCAAAAAAAAAAAATTGCATTTGCATTTGCACAAAAAAGATTGCATACATATGCATTAAAAAAAAAAAAAAATTTCGGCAGCATAACGGCATGCAATAGACATAGCCCCATTTTTCTCACAGAAAAGACAGTTTTCAGCAAATCCCATTCAACAATTTTCAATAAAAAAAAATGCATACATGCATATCCTACAAGAAGTTGACGGAAATAAAACTCCGTCCCATTTTCAAAAAAAATGCATACATGCATATCATCCATCTTACATGCAACGGGAGGAAAAATCCGTCCCACTTTTCAAAAAAAAATCCTAAACATACATACATCTCATATTGGCAAAATGCCCATTCTTTCCAAACAAAATGCATGCATTGCATCATTCATCAATATCAATATTCAATTTCAAAAAAAAATCATCATCACAATTTTCAAATTTTCAACATGCAATATTCAAATTTCCAAAAAAAAAAAAATCAAATCAAAGTCACAATTCATAATTTTCGAATTTACAAAAAAAAAAAAAAATGGCGAAAAGGCCAATTCTTTCTCCAAGCAAAATGTATATTTTGGGATACCCACATAATCATTGCAACATGCAAAGCATCAAAATCAAGATTCAAAGCCAAGAACATCAATCATTCGAATTTTCAAAAAAAAAAATTCAAAAATCACCCAAAATTCAAATTTCAAACAAGAAATCAACAAAGGGAATGAAAAGATTCGCAGTATACCGTTCGGAGACTCGGATCAGAAGCCCAATGTTGCCAAGCATCGGGGTAGGGCTCCTCCGCAATCGATTGCGAAAGAGTATAATGCCTCCTCATCCGGACGAGCTCCAATCGTCTCTCCGCCACCGGGCCACGTCCTTGGCCTTGAAAAGCACCTTCCCCGTGTTCCATTGCTCGAAAATCGAAGAAAATCGGAAGATTTCGAAGCTTTTTGCCATGATGGCGGTTTTTTGCGTTTTCTCTCTTCCTCTCTCGTAATTCTGTAAAAACAGACTGGGGAAGGAGAAAGGGGGCGGCCCCTCATTTAAAAACCCTGGAACACGCTCCTATCCGCGCGGATAGGATTGTCAGGGTCAAAATGATCCTTTTGCCCCTTAAAATTCCATGACTCTGCAATTCAGTCCCCAACTTGACAGAGTTAACCAAAGTTAACCAAAGTCAGCCCCTTGTCAAGAAAATCATCAAACGGCAGTCAAACGTAAGACCGATCTCCCTGAGAAAGATAACGGATCCCGTATCTTTCATCAAAATCCTTCCCGGCAGTAAAACGTAAGTCCGATCTCCCCGAGAAAGATAACGGATCCCGTATCTTTCATCAAAATCCTTCCGCGGTGAAACGTAAGTCCGATCTCCCCGAGAAAGATAACGGATCACGTATCTTTCATAAAAATCCTTCCCGGCAGTAAAACGTAAGACCGTTCTCCCCGAGAAAGATAACGGATCCCGTATCTTTCATCAAAATCCTTCCCGGCAGTAAAACGTAAGACCGAGTGCCCCGAGAAAGATAACGAAATCTCGTATCTTTCATCAAAATCCTTCCGGCGGTAAACGTAAGACCGATCTCCCCGAGAAAGATAACGGATCCCGTATCTTTCATCAAAATCCTTCCCGGCAGTAAAACGTAAGACCGAGTGCCCCCAGAAAGATAACGAAATCTCGTATCTTTCATCAAAGTCCTTCCCGGCAGTAAAACGTAAGACCGATCTCCCCGAGAAAGATAACGGATCTCGTATCTTTCATCAAAAATCAATCTTCGGCAGTAAAACGTAAGACCGATCTCCCCGAGAAAGATAACGGATCTCGTATCTTTCATCAAAAATCAATCTCCGGCAGTCAAACGTAAGACCGATCTCCCTGAGAAAGATAACGAGATCTCGTATCTTTCATCAAAATCATTCGGCGAGTAAACGTAAGACCGAGTGCCCCGAGAAAGATAACGAAATCTCGTATCTTTCATCAAAATCCTTCCCGGCAGTCAAACGTAAGACCGATCCCCCCGAGAAAGATAACGGATCCCGTATCTTTCATCGAAATCCTTCCCGGCAGTCAAACGTAAGACCGAGTGCCCCGAGAAAGATAACGGATCCCGTATCTTTCATCAAAATCAATCTCCGGCAGTCAAACGTAAGACCGAGTGCCCCGAGAAAGATAACGGATCCCGTATCTTTCATCAAAATCCTTCCCGGCAGTCAAACGTAAGACCGATTTCCCCGAGAAAGATAACGAGATCCCGTATCTTTCATCAAAATTACCCCCGGCAGTCAAACGTAAGGCCGACCTCCCCGAGAAAGATAACGAGATCCCGTATCTTTCATCAAAATCACCCCCGGCAGTCAAACGTAAGACCGAGTGCCCCGAGAAAGATAACGAAATCTCGTATCTTTCATCGAAATCATTCCCGGCAGTCAAACGTAAGACCGAGTGCCCCGAGAAAGATAACGAAATCTCGTATCTTTCATCAAAATCATTCCCCGGCAGTCAAACGTAAGACCGAGTGCCCCGAGAAAGATAACGGATCCCGTATCTTTCATCAAAATCAATCTCCGGCAGTCAAACGTAAGACCGAGTGCCCCGAGAAAGATAACGGATCCCGTATCTTTCATCAAAATCCTTCCCGGCAGTCAAACGTAAGACCGATTTCCCTGAGAAAGATAACGAAATCTCGTATCTTTCATCAAAATCATTCCCGGCAGTCAAACGTAAGACCGAGTGCCCCGAGAAAGATAACGAAATCCCGTATCTTTCATCAAAATCACCCCCGGCAGTCAAACGTAAGACCGAGTGCCCCGAGAAAGATAACGAAATCTCGTATCTTTCATCAAAATCCATCCCCGGCAGTAAAACGTAAGACCGATCTCCCCGAGAAAGATAACGGATCCCGTATCTTTCATCAAAATCCTTCCCGGCAGTAAAACGTAAGACCGAGTGCCCCGAGAAAGATAACGAGATCTCGTATCTTTCATCAAAAATCAATCCCCGGCAGTAAAACGTAAGACCGAGTGCCCCGAGAAAGATAACGAAATCTCGTATCTTTCATCAAAATCCTTCCCGACAGTAAAACGTAAGACCGAGTGCCCCGAGAAAGATAACGAGATCCCGTATCTTTCATCAAAATCTTCCCCGGCAGTCAAACGTAAGACCGATTTCCCAGACAAATACGTCTGATTTTCCCCAGCAAAGGCTAACAAAATCCCCAGCAAAGTTAACGGAATCCCAAAAGCCAATGAAATTTCGTGTAGAACTCAAACTACGAAAGGGCTTGATTCCCACTAGGGATACGTAGGTAGCCTATCATTAGGTCCAGCCCCTCGACCAAAACGGTCACCCTCTCCTTCGGCAGCAGACGAAGTCCACCGAAAGGCCATTTCAAATTAAGGTCCGAGGCGCCTAAAAAGCCATCATCATCAAGGTTCGAGGCACCTAAAACGCCATCTCCAAGGTCCGAGGCACCTAAAAGGCCATCATCATCAAGGTTCGAGGCACCTAAAAAGCCATCATCATCAAGGTTCGAGGCACCTAAAACGCCATCTCCAAGGTTCGAGGCACCTAAAACGCCATCTTTAAGGTTCGAGGCACCTAAAACGCCATCTCCAAGGTTCGAGGCACCTAAAACGCCATCTCCAAGGTTTGAGGCACCTAAGACGCTATCACTAGGAAAACGATAAATCACAAAAATCCCCAGCAGAGCGGATAGCCATCAGACCGAAAATGGTCATTCCTATCCCGGCGGAGCGGATAGCCATCGACCGAAAATGGTCATTCCTATCCCAGCGGAGCGGATAGCCATCGGAGCCAAAAATGGTCATCTCTTATCCCCACAGAGTTTCTCTCCGGCAACCAACTGCGAAACTCGCTCATCGGGTTCGAGGCACCTAAAACGCCATCATTTCCAGTGGCCAAAGACCCGAACTACGGCCGGCTTGATTCCCATTCGGGATACGTAGGTAGCCTATCGCTAGGTTCAGCCACCCGATCACTCGATCATCCCGCCAAATATGGAGCCTTACTCTTATCGCCGACCCCGCTTCCGTCGAAAGCGCCGTCGCCGAGGGCTCTTGTAAGTGCTCCAATTTGAGCTTGTTAGAATTTTCGTTAGAAAATTAACGAAAGTTATAACATTTCTAACAATTCCTAACAATCCTAACTTTTCTAACAAAGTGAGGGTAAAATGGGCATTGTTATTTAAGGTTAAACCTTAAAAAGAATCTTAAAAAGAAAAACAAAAGAAGAAAACCATAAATAGAAATCGGGAAACATAAAAATTTGTTTAATTTGAATTTCAAAAAGAAATATTCCTCTTGTCCAAAGCTGGAGCTGCATTTAATGAACAGTGCACGCCAAGCAACCCTATCCGCGCGGACATGTATGTAAAATTCAGAGGGCTATAAATTGAGCCCTCCATTCACAAAAATAAAAAAGGAAAAACACAATTGCACCGAACCTCTGGCGAAATATAGAGAGAAAACAGTGAGAATTCTTCAAAGAATTGTCACCATTTTCTCTTCAATCTTTCCCAACTCACACTCATCCACTCACTCTCATACTTAAGCCTTAAATACTCATACACTCAAGCCAAAAACTCAAGAACACAAGGAAGATTGGTAAACCCTCCTTCTCCTTACCCTAAACTCCAACCATGCATGCATTTGCAAACTACAAAATGTAGTTCTTTCATCTTCTTGCTCTAGATCTAAGAAGATCACCATGGAAGACCATCTCCATGGATGATCTTCTACAAAGATCAAAATTATTTTCAAGTTCTCTTACTTTCTTGCAAAGAAAACTCATTTTCAAAACCCTAAAAACCATTTTCAAGCATAAAATCTCATTTTAAAAGGATAAAAATCCCCTTCCCAAGCAAATGAAATGCTTAGTCCTAATGTACCCCAAGGATGGTTTGGTATAGTTGATTCACCACTAAAATGTCTAGTGATCACTAACCAAAACCTAGGGAAATGGGGACAAGCATGGATGCAAAACCCCCCCTTAAAATCATATTTTCTCTCTTGAGAAGTTGCTGTCCAGTAGCAATTTTCTCAGACCTCAGTCCATGGTCTAATTTTTTGGACACAGATGAACTTGGAATTTGGTGTTGACTACAAAACACTTTTTGTAGCCAACATCCATATCTTTCCATACATATTTTTACTTTATTTTTTGGGTGAGTAAAACTCCTCTTTTCAAATTTTCTTTCAGAGGCTAGTTCATCAGCTTCTGGGAATCCAGATCTCATATCTGAGGTTTCCAGAAGGTTTTGACCCCTCAAATCTTCTCCAAAATGGAAAATTCCTTCTCACAAATCTTATTTAAGGTGTCTAGAAAAACTTTCATTCTCTGAGTTTATCCAGATTATGAAGTTTTAAGACCCTTGAATCCATTTCAAAATCAAAGGTCCACTGCCTTTTTCATTCTGGCAGAAATGGCTCTTAACTTCAAAAGGTCTTTTGAGTACCAAATCTCAATCCAAAAATCTTCCAAAAATTCATGGGATCAGTTTAAAGTCTTAAAAAGATATCCCAATTTTTACTTTTCTGAGTTTCAACTTATTTTGGCCAAAACACACACACACACACACACAAATGATTTTCAGCTTGGAAGACTCGTTTTACGAGGCATTCCGGGTGCACACTAACGTCCTTCCCGGCGTGTAACATGACCTCCGAACCCAAATCTCTGATCTCGGGCTTTTTTCAAAGTTTTGGCCCTCAAAATTAAAATGGCGTGGCGACTCCGTTTTCGTTGATTTTTTCCAAATAAAAATGGGAAAATTTTCGGATACACATTCATCACAGGTCCACTCTTGAGGTGCGTTTTTCTTAAGTAGCTTGAAGATAGGATCGCACATTGTAGTCAGTTGATTGATGAATCGACTGATATATTGGAGTCTGCCCATGAATCCATTTACTTCTTTTTGCGTTCTGGGTGGAGGCATGTCTATGATGGCCTTTATCTTGGAGGGGCTTCTATGCCACGCTCGGTGACCATGTACCCTAAGACTTTCCCTTTGACCACTCCGAATGAGCATTTTGCGGGGTTGAGCCTCATCTTGTGTTGTCTCAGTCGATTGAAGAATTTTCTGAGATCTCTGAAGTGCTGACCATCTGTCCCTTTTGAGTGGACGATCATGTCATCCACGTATACCTCTATTTCCTTGTGGATCATGTCATGGAATAGTGTCATGACTGCCCTTTGGTAAGTAGCCCCAGCGTTCTTGAGACCAAACAGCATGACCATATAACAGAACGTCCCCCAAGGTGTGGTAAAGGATGTTTTGTGCTGATCCTCCTCTGCCATGAGGATTTGGTTATACCCTGCGAAGCCATCGACGAATGAGCGGACTTCGTATGCTGATGTGGCGTCGACCAACATGTGTATGTTTGGTAGTGGGAAGTCATCTTTAGGGGATGCTTTGTTCAAGTCTCTGAAATCGACACAGACTCGTATTTTCCCATTCGACTCGGCCACTTGTACCGTGTTTGCTATCCATTCCGGATACTCGATCACTTTGATAAACCCCACGTTCAAGAGTTTCATGATTTCCTCTTTTACTTGCATTGACCATTCCAGCTTGATTCTGCGCAGTTTCTGTTTGACTGGTTTGGCATTGGGTGGCAACGGTATCTTGTGTTCTACAATCGACTGATTTAACCCAGGCATATCTCTGTAGGACCAAGCGAAGACATCGACATATTCTCTGAGGAGCTGCGTCAAGGTTTCTCTGTCTTCCCCCTTGAAGAAGCTGCCGATCTTTGTTTCTCTGGGGTCTTTTGTCGTCCCGAGATTAACCGTTTGCATTTCCTCGTTGTCAACAGGGCCATCCTATTCACAACGACCTACTTGCTTTGCTAATTCTTTTAAAATTTGTTCATTTTCTTGGTCTATCTCATCGTATGATTTATTATTAACTTGTTCGTTATATTGATTATTATTAGTTAATTCATCATTCACGATGTTAGCAATCTCAGGGTACTCAGAAAGATCAAAGTTTTCATTAAGGAAGTAAGGGAATACATGTTCGGCCACCGCCTCGATTTCCTCTTGAGTGAGTTCATCAGAGGTGGAGCCTGATTCTAATGTGAAAGTTACAGGGCCTATCTTCCTGCGGGGATGGGGAGTACAACCAAGCTCTTTGATCATGATGTCTTCATCAACAACTGGTCCTCCGGTGACGTGCCAGTTTAGAATTGGCTCATCACATTTCTGTATTAGCCTTGTGTAGTCAATAGTTGGAGCGTCCCCCTTGGAGATTGCATGGATTTGGCTGTCTTCTAACCGGCACATGTCTTCAAACTGTCGTAGCATGTCTTCTCCCAACACAAAGTCCCATTTGCTGGTCATTTCTGCCTTCGTGCCTGTAAGTACCCAAATCTGGCTCATGCCTTCCGATTAAACTTTTCGGCAATTTCGGTAAGTTTTCCGGTAATTCCCCGGACCTTCCTAGTGTTCCGGAAATATTCCGGAACTGTTCCAAATTAATTAAGGGCTGAAAGGAAGGCTTATCCATTAAGAAACACGTTTTTCTTAATTGGAAGGAAAGTTCTAGAATTTGCCACCTTGCATGATTCTAGAAGTGCTGAGTCATTGTGGATAATGCCGCACGGCTGCATTAGCCAAAGACCTCCGGCCGCACGGCTTCATTTGCTCTTTCCAGATTGCCTATAAATAGAGCTCTCCTCTACCCATTTTAAAAAGAAACAAAAAACACAATATCACCACAATACGAAAAATACACTCTAAAAGGCTGCTGGAAGTCCAAGAAGGTGAAGAAGAAAGCCAAGAAGCCTCCTCCCTCCTCCTTGAAGATCCAAGATCAATCCTTCCTCCTAGCTCCACCCCAAAGAAGAAGAGGCCACCATTGGTAACCTCTCACACCCTAACCTTGCATCCTAATTGCTCTACATGATTTAATTGCTCATTGCATATATTGTTATTATCCTTGCTTGGGACTTGGTAGTTTAAAGATCATATCTTTATCATCCCCCTTCCCCCTTTTGCATGCATTAGGCATCCCTTGCCATTAAAATGTAATCTTTATAAAGGTGCATCCTTTGCACCTAAAAACCCCAATTTTACATAAAAATGTCATCTTAATGCATCCTTTGCATATAAAGATCAAGTCTTTATCATAAAAATGCATCCTTTGCACACAAAACCTATTTTCAAGCATCCTTTGCATTAAAGATCATATCTTTATCCTAAATTAGCATCCTATGCTTTTGAAAATGCAATCTTTATGCATCCTTTGCATATTGAATCCCAATTTCTTCATAAAAATGCATCCTTTGCATAAAAATCATGTCTTTACATTAAAAAGCATCCTTTGCAATAAAGATCACTTCTTTAAATCAAAAAGCATCCTTTGCAACCCAAAAATGTCATCTTTTCACTAAAAGTGTCATTTTTATATTAAATCATGCATTTCCCCATGTCCCCATTAGCAACCTTGGAATGGACCGGTGTAAAGATCCTATCTTTACATCGTTTCTTCTATAAAGGTTTCATGATCTCTTTAGAAAGGGACAACCTTGAACCCTATATCTCCAATTATCGCTTAAGACGAGTATGATGCATCTATATGAGCTCGACCGTCTTAAAGCGTAGGATTGATGGGCTAAGGACCCTCCTTTTCTAAAGAACCTCATCTTTGACTATAAAGGGAGTCATTCTCTCGATCACGCAAGTCCCGAAGTTAAAAAGCGATGATCACAAGTCCAAGATGAGGACGGGATCAAAACCCCGAATACATAAAATCCAAGAAATCCCGAGCGGCAACCAATAAATGGTTTGTACGTCCGGAAGACAACTTGGGACATTCCCTCCCCTTTTATTCAAACACATGCACACAAGAAAGCACGCAAGCAAGCAAAATAAACGGAATCTAGGGAGACTTGCTACGGCAAGGCACCTTGGGTGAACGACGATCCGTTCTTCCCAAGGGGTAACTTAACCTCCGAACCCATAAAAACCTTTTTTTCAAAGGTTTCAGGAAATCAAAATGGCGTGGCGACTCCGTTTTTCAAATTAAACCGGATGTTTTCAAACTAGCGTGAATCCAACACACAAAATTTGGGCACACATTCACAGTTTGGCGACTCCGCTGGGGATATCCCAAAGGAGAAAAGCTTTATTTTCAAAACAAAAAAAATCGATACTCGGTATATAGGTGGACACCACTTAACCTTCCTGTATCGCTCCCTAACCCGGGGCTTGGGATAAACGGTGGTTTAACAATCCCACGTACCGGTATCACTTTTCAAAAAAAAAAAAAAAGAAAGCTTTTCCCTTTGAGCGGGTTAGACTCCCATCGCGGATCCATTTATCTTGCTTGCTTTCTTTACCTTGCATTACATCATTTGCATCTTGGAATTTGTGCATACTTTGAACGAGAAACAACCCGAAAATAGCAAAGGAGTGGAACCTGGAAAATTGATCCATGCAGTCGTACGGCTCAATCCTCCTTGGATTCTGACCGGGCGACCTCAGTGGCAATTCCAACAGGAAAAATCATGGTTAATCTGGCAGTCCTGGCAGCTTGGGGCTATTCAGTTCCAAGACTGACTGGGGCTCCCAGAAAATTTACGTGCTTAACTGCTGCATTCTCCCTCGTCCCGAAAAATCATTTCTTTAAAACACATTTATGAAAATCTCTGTTTTAACTCAAAAAGGAACATTTTTAGGAGATCGCACACTACGCGAACCTGAATATATCCTGTACACTTTGCACGCACGTCCTTCAAACCCGGGGTGGTTCCAGCTGCAGTCACGGACAGCCTTACGATGCTCCCGGGCGCGCACGGAATCATTCCAACCTCCCCATGGCAGCCAGTGTCGACCAATGCACAGTCCGTGTCACACGTTTCAAAAAACCGTGACTTTTTGGTTGGTTTTTGGTCTAGTCCGTGTCATATAGCCCAGTTGCATATCCCCATAAAGGTCAGGCCTTAGTTCATAACGGAAGTCAAGATCTTTCGCTCAAGCGAAACTCTGCCAAAATTCCGACAAGGAAGAATCGGTAGGATCTTGACTCCGACATTGACTTTGACCTTGACCTGCACGGAATGCGTAAGAGTCGAGACCGAGTCTTTGCCAAGAAAAGTCCAAAGATCTTTCGCTCAAGCGAAGCTCTGCCAAAATTCCGACAAGGAAAAATTGGCAAGATCTTGACCCGGCATTGACTTCGATTCTGACTCACGCACTGCGTATGCAACGAAGTTCAATGTGACACTGTGTCATCCAGATTTTGCCGCCCGACCCATGCCTATTATCTTCTCGGACATTACCGAAAGTCAAAACGTCATTCGCTCAAGCAAAACTCTGCCAAAATTCTGTTAAGGCTGAAAGACGAGACTTTCCCGGTATTGCCTTGACCATAATTCGCATCGCTCGTGCGTTAAAAGCTCCTATGACCCGCTAGACCCGTTAGGAGCGTTCTTTACTCTCGATCGGTGGGATCCGCGTGCCCTATAGGACCCTCGCCCGGGGCTGTCCACCCTGGGAGGTCGAAATACAGGTGGAATACGAGGGGCTTATAGACATAGTGACGGAACCCACTGATCCAGGATCTAGAGTAGTTGCGAAAAAGAAGGGCAAATCCCCTTTTCCAACCAAATAGAAATTAATAAAAGACACTGTTTTAAGTAAACTGGAAGATTCCTAATTTGCATATTGCTTGAGCCTTCAGCCTAAACACCTACCCCGAGTCTAAACCTCTCCTATCCCTTTCCCGCAGCGAGAAAGAATTGGGTGAAAACATCGGTACAACAGATTTTCGGCACAAAGATCTCAAGTAACCCATCAAAATCTTCGAGTCTCAGTTTTCCAGTGTCAAAATGGCCAACGTGGTAGTCAACAATGGTAATGACCAAGTAGTCGGAGAGGCCATCCCGATTCAACCCAAGCCCCATATACGGTATGTTGTATGCGCATTGTGAGGATTGTACGGAATACGAGTATCAAGAATGGATTAATGAAGACAGCTCCTTCAAGAAAGAAGAAGAAGAGGAAGTCCACGCGAGAAATTAAAGGAAAGGTATGAAGCCAGGGGACAAGAGCGTCGGAACTGCAGGAGAGCCTTCCGGCAAGTTCGATTACTATGTCAGTTATGCCAAACAGCTCGCCAAGGAACCCATCATTCAAAGCACAGTCCAGCCTGATACCCCTATGGACAGTGACCCTCTTGAAGCAGAAAGTGCTGAATTTGTGGCCATCATGAAATTCAATGAGAAGTTAGCAGATTTAGAAGCATAATACAGAAAGCCTATTGAATACATAGCCAGTCAAGGGAGAATTAAGATCCCTTACGAAGAAGACTTCATCGGCATTATCCGAGGCCAACCCTCCTGTTGGCTATGCTTGACAAGGTCGTGGTGTCCAAGATCAGGTAAAGAGAAGATGAGTTATCGGCGGTGCATTGATAAGATGAGTCGGACTCTTAAGTCAATGAGTCCGGTCGTCACGAACGAGCTCGTGAGATTGCATCAAGCTACTCTAGCTCCCCACAATCTTTCCACGATACCGGCCTGTCAATGATTTACGGAAAGTTTTTGATCAGTTCGAAGTCTCCAACTTTACGAAGAGCGGCGACGAGGCTGCTACTCCCCAGGGCAACGGCAGGAAGGAGTGAGATCCGGTCCAACCCTTGTCAAACACCCTCGAGTCAATAAGTAGTGTAGGGTCCAGAGTCGGTAGGGTCCAGTCGGTCGAGTCGGGAATCTTTGAATTCCAGATCCTACGAGTCATCCGAAGGCCTCACGCCTGAGGACTATCAATATGTAATCGATGTCATCTTTCCCTTTGCTTTGAATGAAATGACAGATCTTTCTGATTATCCCCTTATTGCCAACTTAACAAATGATAAATTAACTCAAAACTTAACAACAGTTAATAATGACTCATTTTAACAAGATACAAACACACTAAATGAACAATACATTAAAGAAATATTTAAGCAGGTTACAGAAAAAGAGGAAAACCGGGCCCAAGCTGCCGAGGAGGTTTTGACAAGTGTGAACTTGGGTACTATCGTGGAACCTAAAGAGACACAGATCGGAAGCTTCTTCCGGGGGTTGAACGGGACAGACTGGTTGATCTGCTCAGAGAATACATGGACGTCTTTGCGTGGTCATACAAGGATATGCCGGGGCTAGACAGTTCAATAGTAGAGCACAGAATCCCTATAGCACCAGATGCTAAGCCAGTAAAGCAGAAATTGAGGAAAATCAAGCCAGAATGGTCTCTACAGGTCAAAGAAGAAATTGAGAAGCTACTGCGGGTAGGATTCATCGAGTCATCGAATATCCGACATGGTTGTCCAATATTATGACCGTCACCAAGGCCAATGGGAGGGTGCGGCTATTTCTTGTGTAGATTTTCGGGATCTAAACAAGGCCATCCCCAAAGATGATTACCCCTTGCCAAACATAGACATCCTGGTGGACTCCACTGCCAACTACGAAGTCAAATCCTTCGTTGATGGCTTTGCAGGCTACAACCAGATCAAGATGACCGAAGAAGACCAAGAAAAGATAGCCTTCACCACGCCGTGGGGAACTTACTGCTATACAGTAATGCCATTTGGGCTCAAGAACGCCGGGGCTACTTATCGAAAGGGCGGCGGCCGCGCTTTTCCATGACATGATCCACAAGGAGATTGAGGTCTACGTAGACGACATGATAATTCACTCCAAAGGCGAGGATGGGCAGCACTTTGTTGATCTGCGGAAGTTCTTTGAGAGGCTGAGACAACATTCCATGAGACTAAACCCTGCTAAATGCACCTTCGGAGTGACAAGGGGAAAAGTGCTTGGGTATATGGTCACGGAGCGAGGTATCGAAGTCGACCCCCGAAAGATCAAAGCCATTATGGATATGAGGCCACCTCGAACCCGAGACGAAGTCAAGAGCTTTATGGGGAAGTTGCGGTACATCAGCCATTTCGTCAATCGAGTTGACCACTATGTGCGAGCCCATCTTTAAGCTCATGAAGAAGAATGTAGACACAGAATGGACCGAAGAATGCCCGGGATGCCTTTGACCGAGATTAAAGGCGTACTTAGTACATCCTCCGGTGCTTATGCCCCCACATAGACGAGAAACCTCTTCTGCTCTATCTCACTTGTCAGCGATATGGCAGTTGGGGCTATGCTTGCTCGGGAAAAGAAAGACTCTCGGGTAGAGAATGCCATTTACTTTGTCGCCGGAAGGCTGCGGGAAGTGAGCTCAATTACTCGGCATGTGAAAAGACTTGTGCGGGACTGGCCAGTGCAGGTAGTCGGCAAGTTGAAGCATTATATGCGAAGCCCACCCTGTGAATTTGGTCTAAAAAATGGACCCCATCAAGTACATCTTCGATAAGCCTTCCCTCTCGATGCGTCACGGCAAAGTGGTCCTTCTTCTTGGCAGAGTACGACATCAACTATGTGACCGAGAAAGGCCATCGAAAGGTCAAGCATTGTCGAGACCACCTGGCGAACTTCCCAGTAATGAAGGCAGAGGGCACGAACCCCAATTCCCGAGATGAAGGGATCTTTGCGGTTGAGCCCGAGAATCGATGGCAATTATTCTTTGACGGAGCCGCTAACAAAAGAGGAAATGGCGTGGGGATGCTGCGAGTCGATCCGAAAGATGAGCATACGCCCATAGCCCTCAAGTTGAACTTCCACCGCCACGAACAATGTCGCCGAGTACGAAGCTTGCATTCTTTGGTTTGGAAGCTGCCTTAGAAAGGAATATCAAGGAGCTCGAAGTTTATGGAGACTTCGGCCACGATCATCAACCGGAGTCTCTGACAAATGGAAGGCCGTGGACCCTAATCTTCGGCGGTATTATGCCCGTATGGAGGAGTTATTGGATAGTTCGGAGAAGTGACTTTCCACTACTTGCCAAGGGAAAGAAACAGATTCGCGAGATGCCCTAGCTACTCTAGCCTCCTTTGGTAGAGATTCCGAGGAAAAGCCATAAAACCCTTGAGTGGGTAGAAGAGAAGCCCCGGCTTTACATTGTGAAGTAGACACGAGACCCGAAGCCTATAAAGGAACCTTGGTACAATCAAATTTACCAGTTCCTCAAGGATGGAGAGTCAGCTCTCAAAGACGAAGAAGGTAGACCGAAAGAAGGTATCAGAGCCAAGAGCTTGCAAGCCTTGAAAAGGTTGGCCTCCCATTATGTCATTCTAGGAGGCAGCATGTACAAGAAAGCGGTATCAAGGACCACTCCTCTTATGCGTCACTCAAGAAAGGGCCAAAGAGTTGATGACCGAAGTCCACAATGGTCCACTGCGGTCCTCATATGAATGCCGAGCCCTAATGCAAGTGATCCTCAAAATGGGTTACTCTTGGATTTCCATGGAAACGGTGTGTCAGGCACGTCCGAGCATGCGACAAATGCCGGCGGTTTTGCCAACCTCAATCATCTCCCGCCTCATGACACATGTCTTGCTGTAGCGACTCTTGGCCGTTCGCAGCAGGGTATCGATGTGATAGGGAAGATAGCCCCGGCAGGGAGCAATGGGCATGAATTTGTGCTAGTAGCTATCGACTACTTTACCAAGTGGGTAGAGGCCATGTCCTACAAGGTCCTCACTTCCAAGAAGGTTGCCCAGTCAACGGTGATAAGCTCCGAAGGTACTATGTCTAAGAAATTAAAAAAAATAAAAAAAAAAAGAAAAAAATCTTAGTGCAAAAGAGTAATACCTGACTAATTTGAAAACCCAAAAAGGGCGGTCTAGGCAAAAAACGGGGTTGCACATAAAAAAAAAAAGAAAAATCTTAGTGCAAAAAGAGTAATGCCCGGCTAAGTAGAAAACCCAAAAAGGACGGTCTAGTGCAGGCAAAAACGAGTGCACATAAAAAAAATAGAAAAAAAGTTCACCAGAATGAACTACGAAGACCTGAGCCCCTTAGTCTTTCTTGTAAAAGGGGAACGTAGGCAGCCATTTATGGTTCGGTCTAAACAAAAATAAAGGACATTTCATTTTTCATAAAACGGGTCCCAATCAATAAAGACATTTGAAATTTCCATGAAATTGTGTCTTGATTAATTTCTAAGATAATATCTCTTGTTCATTACAAGTTAAAAATTCTTGATGAGTTCAAGCACGGTCTACTCTTGACTCTGCTAACCTGCTACAAAGATCTAAAATACAAAAAATGCCTAAATAAACTAATGTGTTTGCAAAATGGCAATAAGGGAATCCTAAGAAAAGATGCGTAGTCGTCATTCGTGAGTCTTCTTTGGTCTTCTTCCCTTTACCTCGACCGTCGAGTGTTCTTTCTCTTCTTCTCTATAATGTCGGTATCCCTCATTCCGATCTCAGGTATCCTCGCTTGGAGCCTCCACCAAACCCGTGTCAATAAGTGCCCTCTCTACCACGAGCACGAGTCCGCACTTCCTCCTCGAGCCTCGGTCGAAGGAGCGACCTCCCGGACAATCTCTTGTATCGAGCCTCCATTATCTACGATCGGAGTCACCCGGTAGTTATGGCGACTCGCCTTAGCCTCGGTCTCCTCGAGTCCTACTCAAATCGCGATCGGCCCCCAATAAAGCTTGACGTCTCTCCCTGATATGACCTGTGTCGCTCCCATCTCCCTCTCATACCAATCCCTGTAGACAGTGGTCAAGATGGTACTCTTCCTGCTCCACGAAGATAGTCACAGGTGGGAAAGCGGTGTATGTCCAAGCCCTCGAGAAGAATGAGAAGGCTGAATTTGGATCCCTCATATCCAATGGCATCACCTCCATGGTCGGATGTCCTCCCGATCACTCGATGGCTCTGTAAAGCCCCGAGCACTGGATACCAAGCGGGTATGAAGAAGGATGACCGGCATAATCCTGGAACCCTCACAACATAGGACTCCTGAAATATCCTCCTGGTCTATAACCTCCAATGAGGTATCCACCAACGAATGTCCGAAGTGGATAACCTAGCCATCATCAGCTCCCAGCTACCCTGGTCCTGTTGTCTCGATGCACCTCTCCGAGAAATCACCCAAGGGCACTGAGTCGGAAAAGCCCCTGTCAAAGCCCCGAGCCTCTCCTGCAGTCATAAAGTCAGCACAGCTGGACTCCCAGACCTCATGAAACGGTCTCCTCTAGCAATCCTGTTAATGCCATGCAGGGTTTCACCCAGAACCAGTGGGACAATGTCCTTCCCAGCCCTGCAATCTCTGACCATGTCTAAGAGACCACCATGACAGATCCCCACGGACTCAGCGGTGAACAGAGCAGAAAATATGCAGAGAATAACGGCATCCATAGCTACCGTGGTCACAGCCATAGCCGGAGACCCAAACCTGCCCGGGATATTAGAAAGGTCAATCCTATCTGGGGCTATCATCATCCCCTCAGCCTCTCCCAAAGAAATCTGCAGAAAAGATGCAAGCTTTGTCACCACCGGCACGTCTTCGATCAGAGGAATCGATATAGCCTCAGTTTCTGGACCCCCAATCAAGGCTCGGAAGTCTTCATGCGTTGGGACAATCTCGTTGTAAGAAAAGCAGTAAACGTGTCTCCGGACGTCCCAAAACCTTGCTGCTGCTCTCAAAAGGTCCCAATCGGGTGGGAGATCCCTCAAATGCCATAAAGACTTGATCTTGAAGGAAGAATCAAGCAGCCCCTTGTGAAATTGGAAGTTGTGTTTCACTCAAGATTGAAGATCGGATAGAAAACGGTCTCGCTTCCCCTTTTGCAATTTGACGGGCTTCTCCATTGCAAAATGACCAAAGATGGTGTCTTTAAGTCCAAAATGTGCTCTGGGAACAATTGGGACAAGTCTAAGTTGAAAATGAAGTGAAATGGCCAAGCCTTGCTTTTATTCAGAAAATGACCAGTCCAGACAGAACTGTGAGCCGCACGACTTCATTTGCTCCAGAGACCAGACCGCACGGCTACATTTTCCATCTGCAGAAAAAAAAAATCTGCAGCAACCAAAGTTGCTGCCCAAGGGAGTTTTCAACCCACTTTCTCAATCAAAGCCTGTACAAAATCATGTTCAAAGACCATCCAAGCATTTATGCATCATTATATATCATTTTGGCCCAATTTCAGCCCCGATTCCAAGCAAAAAACCGCCCCGAGGCTCAAGTAATATGCAAATTAATAAAGGCATAAATAGAAAAGCAAATAAACAGTAATACATTGTTTTCGCCCCATCGGCGCCCAAATAAAGCAAAAAAAATAAACAAAATGTGCATAAAATTTGTCCATTGTTTGTTTTTGTTCCTAATCCACTCTAGAGACCTCCTAGTGAAATTACCCGATCTTTTTCGCGCGCGGGCGGGGGGCGCGGAAAAGGCGGTTGTCTTTCGCGGAGGGGTTGGTGTCTGAGACCTCGCTTCATAGGAAGGAACAAAATGAGGAGTCGCCACGCGGTTTTGTATTTTTGAGCCCAAACGTTGAGAAACGGCTTTTGTGAAAAGGTGTCGTTTTTATTGGTAGCAAAAACTTAGGAAAAGGCTTTTGAAAACGGGGATCATTTTATTGGCGGCAAAAGCGAGTAAAAGCTTTTAGTACCGAGAGATTGTTAGGTTCGGAGGAATCGGATTACGTTTCGGGTAGAGTATGACGAGATCGCCCGAAACGCCTCGCATGACGAGTCTTTCTACCTTTCTCGAAATCGTGTGTGTGTGTATGTGTGTCTTTTGAAATGGGGGCTTGAATGACAAGCTTAATCTTGGTTTGAGTGACAAACGTTGATTAGGTGACTTTGTTTGAAAAGACGAGCGTTTGAATGACAAACGTCGGTTTTGAGTTTGAAAAGAAGCGTTTGCGTGGCAAACGTCGATTTTGAGTTTGAAATGAGCGTTTGCGTGGCCGTCGATTTTGAGTTTGAAAAGGAGTTTCGAGGTCGAACTCAGGTTTTTTGAACCTGGCGAGTCATTGTTAACGATTTTTACGGGAAAAATGCGTATTAAATGATTTTGAGTGTCAAATGGCGGCTTTTAGTTTGAAGATGAGCGTTTGGAGGCAAAACGTCATGTCGCGCGTTTTTTGAAAGAGAGTTCGACGGACGAACTCCGGTTTTGAAACAGGCATTACATTGTTAACGATTTTTACGGGAAAAATGCGTATTAAATGATATGCGATCAACGAATCGGGTTGCGACTCGGACTTTGAAAGGTAAATACTATCACGATCCAAATGGGTCGGACTTGTAAATGACAGTATTTAAAGCAGTGTCAACGGAATCAAACGATCCGGAATCGTAAATGATGATCAACTAGGCCAATCGGCTCGGAATTGTAAATGACGATCAACGAGGCCAATCGGCTCGGAATTGTAAATGACGATCAACGAGGCCAATCGGCTCGGAATTGTAAATGACAGAAAGTAAATGACAATCAACGGATCGATCGATCCGGAATGGTAAATGACATAAAAGTAAACGGAACGGGGTCGGAACGCCGTTTTAACCCGTGATTACTTCTCTTACGGAAAGAGAAGAGGATCGAGGGGCTAAAACGTATCGGACCACAGAATTAGGCGGAAGCGTCTACATTTTGATAACGACGTTCGAAACGGTTATAGCGACTGGCGCGTAAACCGAGACGGAACGGGAGATTTAGAGAGAGGGAGTTATACCTATGGCTAGGGTCGACTCCTTTGGCTCGGGAGGTGTGTAAGGGACACGGAAAGTGATTCGAAAGGTTGTTTCGAAGTTGTAAGGTGCGTATTTGATCGAAATACGAAGGTTTCACGCGAATCGAGACAGAACGGGAGCTCGGGAGGGGTGAAAACCAATTTGGACCGTGGGGGTGGTGAAATTTTGGTGTAAAAATCCCCCTATTTTGGCTTTGTGACCATTTCTATTTATAGGTGAAATTTGCGGTAGGAGTCAGGACGGACTTGGCTTTGAATCCGGGGTTTTGTGGTATTTTGGGAATTTGAAGGACTTGCTTTGGCAATTTCGGAAAATGTGCACGGTGATGAGTCGGTCGGACTTGGCTTGCAAACGGGGGCATTTTGGTCTTTTCCCTTTGGAAATTGATTGAAGGGTGACTAGAGGGAGGTGGCATGTTTGCCGCGTGCCCTCTGAGTCACCATCACGAGTGGAAGATTGTTCCCGGTCCGGTTTTGTCTGTTTTTAAAATAACAGATCCGAGGAAATAAAAACACCCCCGGGAAAGTGCCGGAAAATCGTTTTCGAGGGAAAGCCATACTTTACGTGAGATGTCACGTGCTAAGTACGGTTCGGCGTCGGGATGCACGAGGCGATCCGGGGCGTCTCGTTGGCACAGCAGGGAGTTTGCGAAGTTTCGGTTAACTGGAAGCGGAGCCGGTTAACGGATTTCGGTTAACTTTCGACGGATTTGGACGATCGAATTTTGGGTACTTACGGTTAGCCCCTCGGCGACGTCTCCTCAGAAGGAGGGTGGGAATTAGTTGAAAAGATAAGGATCCAAATCGTGATGCCTTACTTTGAAAGGAGACACAGGCGGTCGAATTTGTGGTGGACCCTTAGTGAAATGGATTCCTACGTATCCGCGGGGAATCAAGCCGATCGTAGTTCGAAAAGGGGGGCAAGGGCCGCGCATGGGGACCTTGACCTGAGCGAGACTATTAGGAGGCGTCTAAACCTGGATGAGACCATTCGCGAGGTATCAGAACCTGAATGGAGACTATTGGGAGGCGTCCGAACCTGAATGGAGACTATTGGGAGGCGTCCAAACCTGAATGGAGACTATTGTGAGGCGTCTGAACCTAAGTGAGACCATTGCGAGGCATCCGAACCTGAATGGAGACTATTGGGAGGCATCTGAACCTGAGACTTCTGAAACCTTCGAGGGCGTGTGGCGCCTCAAACCGGAGTTGCGATGCGACGAGGGTGTTCATGCCTTGGAGTCTTGGGCTTATTCTTTGTTGCCGAGTTTATCCTGGCTTTGGGGATGAGCGTTCGGAGCTTACGGATGGCCGAAGAGGGATTGTTGCAAGGCATTCGTGCCTTGGGGTTCGGGAACTTATTCTTTCATTGCCGGAGAGATGGCCCCCTTGCAAGGCGTTCGTGCCTTGGGGTCAGGGCTTATTCTTTGTTCTTAGGAGAGATGGCCCCTTGCAAGGCGTTCGTGCCTTGGGGTTCGGGCTTATTCTTTGTTCTTAGGAGAGATGGCCCCCTTCACAAGGCGTTCGTGCCTTGGGGTTCGGGCTTATTCTTGTTAGGAGAGATGGCCCTTGCTTGCAGGCGTTCGTGCCTTGGGGTTCGGCTTATTCTTTGTTGTCGGAGAGATGGCCCTTGCAAGGCGTTCGTGCCTTGGGGTTCGGAGCTTATTGCTGTTGCGGAGAGATGGCTAGCTTGAGGCATTCGTGCCTTGGGGTTCGGGCTTATTCTGTTGCCGGAGAGATGGCTAGCACGAGGCGTTCGTGCCTTGGGGTTCGGGCTTATTGCTGTTTCCGGAGAGATGACCAGCGAAGGTCTCGATAAGAGAGTGGAGGTCGGACCGCGAAGGTCGGGGTTGACTGTTTGAGATGGGACCGTGAAAGGCATAGATGGGGATTGAGATCGGATCGTGAAAGGTCGCGATTGAGGATTGAAATCGGACCGTGAAAGGTCGCGATTGAGGATTTTAATGGTGAGGACCATTATTAAATTTTAACGTCGGGAGACGGAATAGCAACTGAAATGTCCGGAGACATGGTTGAACGTTTGAATGTCAAACGTCAAGCTGGGAATTTAATTGCGTCGGAGACGAGCGTTAGTGAGAACTAACTTTGATTTATCCTCGGGGATAGGGTGTTAGAAATGTCTAGCTGGGGAAATTTTACACTTTTGGGGGGCCAAAAGTGGTAAAATTAATTGCCAAGCGAGGGCAAAAGGGGCAAAAATTATTACAGTGCGGTAAGAGTCCGGTCGGACTTTTGCGATTTTCAGAATCCTTTTAATCTTAGAGGCAGGGAAGGAAGAAGGCCATTTTCTTCCATTATTGCCGGCGAGAGAGGAGAGAAAGAGAGAAATCCAACCCAAATTGCAAGGTTTGCTCGAATTTGTGAGGAAAATCGCTATGGAGGGTGAAGGAGGACCAATGGCTCGCCACGGAAGGACCGAAGACGAAAGAACTCGATTGGTTCGGACCATTCGAACCACCACTCTCCCATTGAATCCGGCGGAGTTTTATCCGGCGAGGGACCGCCACAACTCCAAGGGAGGGATCGAAAGACACGTAAGTTTCCTACAAATTCCATTAATTTCAAGAATGTGCATTCTTTAAATGTTAGAAATTTGTTAGGAATTTACTTAGGGATTTTGGTGCCCGATTTGGGGCTTTTGACTTTGCTATGAACATTTGTCGAAATTGACTAGGATGTAGTTCAATTGACATCATGGGTAGATGACATAAAAATTTTGGTTGCAAAATTCCATGTCTAAATGCATTTTCCAAAATTAAAGTAGCTTTA
Source organism: Adenophora triphylla var. japonica (assembly GCA_022495995.1). Taxonomy (NCBI): domain Eukaryota; kingdom Viridiplantae; phylum Streptophyta; class Magnoliopsida; order Asterales; family Campanulaceae; genus Adenophora; species Adenophora triphylla. The sequence goes on along the minus strand of JAFEMH010003110.1, from coordinate 21,197 downwards.
ATTCGGGACGGAGCGAAATTTTCGAAAAATTCGAAAGAATTTGAAAGTTCCGGATTCGACGGAGTTTTCGAAATGTTTTGAAAGTTCCGGATTCGACGGAGTTTTCGAAAGATTTTGAAAGTTCCGGATTCGATGGAGTTTTCGAAAGATTGTTCCGGATTCGACGGAGTTTTCGAAAGATTTTGAAAGTTCCGGATTCGACGGAGTTTTCGAAAGATTTTGAAAGTTCCGGATTCGACGGAGTTTTCGAAAGATTTTGAAAGTTCCGAATTCGACGGAGTTTTCGAAATGATTTTGAATATACGTAGGAAATGAATGAGAGCAGTATGCATTGCATCCTTTTGACATGCGTTGTTGCATTTTGTTGACGTTGCTTACTGTCTTGTTTGTCTTCGAGGGGACGGGGACGGTTAGTACTCATAACGAGAAGAGTCGGGGTGCCTTTGGCGGTGCGAGCATTGTGGGGGCATTATCCGGACGTGGCTCGAGAGGGAGAGAGGAGTCACGACGGCTGGTGATTGACTCACGGGTTAGGTTTGGGTTTATCGGTCTTTGTGGCGGCGGCAGTGATACGCCGAGGCGAAGAGTCCATGTATGCGCGTTGACGAAATGCAGGTGGGATCGACCCACACTTTCCATTTCGAGATGGGGAGGCGACGGTGACTCCCACGGATTTTGCCGCTATCGGCTGGGTTGCCGAGCTTACGGCAACACGTTGGTGTGGGTTGATGGTTACACCCGGAGCGGTTATGCAGGCTCTTTGGGTTTTGATATTACCGATGCCGGGGGCTTAGGCATTCGGTGCAGACGATGGAGAATCATTTGAGGAAGGGTCGCCGATTATCTAGTGAGGTCCTTGAGGATGACCGCGGAGCGTCTGGCTCGAGGGTTCCTTTGGTTTCTTGTTTGTCGGCCCGACTTTTTCCCGATTTCGACACGTCTTGTCACTTCCCTCTGCTCGGGTCGCTAGTAGACTTGGATGCCGTGAGGGGTTTGCGTGGGGGAGGCTGGGTGGCCGAGCTCTACCGCTCCTGGACAGGAGGTTCTCGCGGGGAGAGGAGCACTCATTTAGGCCCTTCACGCTTTGTCTTGGATGTAAGTTTACGTGCTTTTTCTCTTTCTTGCCTCTTTTATGTACTCGTATGTATGCGCTTTGTATGGCCCGGCATAACTTTCCATTCTCTTGGCCGGGTCACGGTGCTACGAGGTGTTCGGTCCGCGAGCTTGGGACATCAAGGAGCCATGCAGTCCCTGTTCCCTGCCATGCTTGGTTTGGCGAGAAGAAGGCGAAGAGGGCGGTCTCTTTGAGTTGGCACTCGAGTGTCATACGAGGAGATATCTCTGCGGCGAACACGGAGTTTTCGAGAGGATCCAGCTGACACAGTGGAGCGGGTTTGATCATGTAGCGGTGCGGGTGCCGGCGAGACTACACGGCGGCGGAAGCTCCTGGTGGGACTTCAACTGTGACGCCATGTATTTGGGGAGAGGGTGACCGTCGGCATAGGCGGAGTCTCTTCCATTGGTGCCGGTGGATCCTCCTTTGTAGCATCGGCATCCCAGGGAGATCTTAGATGGATTGACGAGGCTGGAGGGGTACGTTGAGGTGTGTACTTCACCCTGAGTACATCGTAGCGGTAGCCTCCTATGATGTTTTCTTGAGGATGAGGTGAGGAGCCGCGGGTGCGGCATAGGGAGGCGAGGTCCACAGGTCCTCGAGATTTTCCGATCTCGCGAACTAGGCTAGCATACGAGGAAATTTGGATGGTTCGCGTAGGCGGCTTGTGATCCGCTCCGGCGGGCGAGACCACGATACGGGCGGACCCCAATGCCGGTGAGCACCTTTTGATTTTACGCTTGATAGTAGCATTACGCACATGACGCATACATGTACTTTACTGTTCGCTTTACGATGATTTTCTGGTTCGCGGAGTTTCGGCCGTACGTCTGATAGCGCCATGAGGCGTGGTGGGCGGAGTGGTCCTTCGCCTGCTAGGAGGCTCGTGAAGTTCATGCGGTGCGGTTCCGGAGGAGCGTGGGCGTCCGTGATCGGGGCCGCCTAGGCGAGGGTTCCTTTGCTCACGAGTGGTGGGGAGGACTTCACGCGGGGTTTAGCCGGTTCGCGGGCGGAGCAGCTGGATTTGGAGCTCCTTCTTGCGCGCTCGGGCGCGAGAGAGTCCTCGAGTTTGCGTACTCAGGGAGGCTCTTTGCCTATTCAGTGGAGGAGTTCGGCGAGTTCTGTTTGCGACGGATCCGGCGGCGGTGGAGCGATACGTCGAGTGTACGGATGACGAGCGGGACTCAGGAAGTAGTCCCCTTTTCTTGCTTTCTTTCTTTCTTGCTTTGTTTTAGACAAAATGTATGTATTTGTCGGGAACAAATTTTGATTTGAAATGTATTTGCAAAAAGGCGCCCGTGGGGCGGAACACATGTACTTCGCATATTTATTCATGATCACCTTACATTATTTTCGGCAAATAAGCAAATAGGTTAATCAAAAAATAAATAAAAGGAGAAATGCATTAAAAATTGAGCGGGTCAAAAATTAAGCATGTATGCACTAATTTTTAATTATTTACCTTGTTGCACGAGCAGGGCGGAAGGGATATTGACATTGGTTGAATGAAATCGGGGGCGAGCACGCGAGATTTCATAAGAGTGAACGAGGGCATGGTTTGGAAATGTTTCCAACTTTAAAGCGGTGTTTGAAGAGTTGACAAGTCAAGCTGCGAGAGAATCGGCCGGACTAGGCCCGAATTTCGAGATTCTTTAAATTGCGGTTTCGGCTTTGCAATTTGTAAGAAGCTGCGCATTGTTTTGCTCATTGCATTTGAATTCTTTTCCCTTTCTTAAGGTTTTCTTCACCTTCGACATGGCTCCCTTTCCCAAGTTATCGTCTCGGATGCAAGAGCGATATTTGGACAACTTTCGATCGTGGGTACGGAACCACACGAGGCGAGAACAAAAGGTTTTCGAAGGCATTACGGGATTAAATCTGTTTGGGCTTTGAAGGAGCTCATGCAGATTGGGATCTTTTGAGAGCCGCGTCTCGGTTACAGGACGTAAGGAGGAACGTGTACGGCTTTTTCGTACAACGAAGTCACTCCTACGTTTGAAGATTTTCGGGCCATTCTAGGAGGACACAGAGACGGAGCAGCTAGTTCTTCGTATCTTTGAGTGGCATGGCCACTGTTGAGAAGCTAGTGTCTTTGTTGGGTATCTCATTTGGAGAAGCATACGGGATCTTGTCTGCAGGATACGATTACGTTGACATTTCGGGGCGCAGAAAGATTCTGCGGAGGCGAGGGAGTGTCTTTTCGTGGGACGCGTTTGCTGTGCGCGATTGCTACTCTGTTCACATTCACGTCTGCAGGTGTGTGCCATCACGGTGTCTTTTGGACACAGTGAGGCGGTGCGGAGTGGAGGAGACATCGTGCCATTGGTCTTGGGCGAGACGTTCACAGGCATAGGTCGGATGGCGGCCGTGGCCGATACATGTGGGGAGGGAGTCCGCTATGCGGCCATGTGGTTGAGGAGAGGCTGCGAGATGATGCACGAGGTGCCAATGTCTGTGACGCTTGGTCTTTCTCGCGACGTCCTCTGGTGATAGGGGGCAATCGAGTGGTGGAGCTACTGGATGGCCGAGACTTTGCCACGCATCACTTGCGATGGTGGGTTCCCCATTGGAGATTCTGAGACTTGTAGGACCGCTCGGGAGGAGTGCATTGATTGTCGAGTCTTGGCTGTCTCGAGAACGTCTTTCTATATTCCATCATTGGTTACTGGCGATGCAGGCTGGAAGCGAGGTGCCCGCGAGCGATACGAGTTATGCTTGCTACCTTTGAGGTGGGATCTCTGCGGATGGAGGATCCTTGACGCTGTGGTGATCACCCGGTGGTGGCAATACACGTCCTTTCTGCCCGGGGTTCTCTTTCGCTGGGAGAGAGGGCAGCATTACAGTCGGCGATATACGGCGAGTACGAAGAGTGTATAGGGGAGACACGAGATGGCTATCTTGTGGAGACGGAGTGGTTTGTTGGAGTGCGTCCACAGACGGACTCGACCTTGAGAGGACGAAGCGAGGGCTAACCACAGGAATCGTGCGCGATGCCATGGCTGATTATGTGGCAAGTGCTGATCGGGAGAGCCAATCAAAGCACTATGATGATGGCTCGAAGCGAGGCGGCTCGAGACGAGCGAGAGAAAGGAGCTGTGTTGACGGCCGCGGGCTTGACGGAGGCGTCGGGAAGGGTCCACAGAGCCGAGGTAGAAGGCCTACGGAATATTTCTGCGAAGGTGAAGAACACTCGCCGGGGAAAAGGGAAGGAAGAAGGATGAAGGACCTAGTACGGGAAACTAGGTTGACCTTCTTTGTCGGAGTATCCACCCATTGTCATTGCGGACACATTAATTGATTAATGTTTTATTGTAGTTTTGCTAGCGTGTAGCGAGTCAAGAGTTGGCAGTGCTTGAACTCATCAAAGAATGTTTTAACCGTTATGAATTTGTAGGTTAAATGAAAAGAGTTTTTCGAAACACAAGCAATTGATGCTTATTGTATTTTTGTTTTTAGACCGAACCAAAGATGGCTGCCTACGTTCCCCTTTTACAATTGGACTAAGGGGCTCGGAGTCACCCGTAGTTCGACACTTTAGGTGAATTTGAGAAAAACAAAGACAAAAGAAGTGCGACCCTGTTTTTTACTGGATCATTAGCGGGGAATGTATCCGGTTGGGTATTACTCTTTTAGCACTTTAATTTGCGAGGGGACGGTGTATGGGGAAGGTGAGTTGACTCGTGCTCTTCCTCAAGCGAAGTATCTGCGGAGCTTGCTTCCGTTCACGGGGTTAACGAAAGGGTTTCCGTCCAAGTCTGCTAGCTTCATGGCTCCTCGGAGAAGATTCTTTGTACCACGAGCGGTCCTATCCGGGTAGGCTCCCACTTTCCGAGGGGATTGGTGCGTAGGAGGCTTTTCCTTTAGCACCAAGTCGCCTTCTCGATGTCTCGGATCTTGACTTTCTTGTCGAATGCTCGTGCCATTACTGCTCTGATAGGCTCGAGTGTGTTCCATAGCTTTCAATCTGCGCTCGTCGAGTAGAGCAAGTTCGTCGTGACGGCTCTGTAGCCATTCGACTTCATTGATCCCGTTTTCCAAGAGGACTCGGAGGGATGGAATTTCCAATTCCACGGGTAACATCGCTTCCATTCCGTAGGTAAGTGCGAATGGAGTCTCCCCTGTGGCGGTTCGGCGATGTTCGGTATCCCAGAGGGCTAGATGTAGCTTTTCGGGCCGGTCCGACCTGCGGTAGTCATCTTTCGATTATCATGGCGAGAGTCTTGTTGGTTTGCCTCTCTTTGCACCATTGGTTTGTGGTACGTAAGGGAGAAGACTGTGACGTGTGACTACGGGTCGGTCGGTAGTTGGTCACAATCTCCTTCGAAGTGAGTCCCATTGTCGGATATGATCTCGTTGGGCACTCCGTATCGGCACATGATGTTCTCTCGGATGAACTCGGCCACCTTCTTAGAATTCGGTACCTTGTACGATGCGGCTTCTACCCATTTGGTGAAGTAGTCGGCTGCGACTAAAATGAACTCGTGACCATTGCTCCACTGGAGGAGTGATCTTGCCGATGACGTCGATTCCCCATGTGGCGAAAGGCCATGGCGTAGTCATGCAATAGAGTTCGTGAGGAGGATGTGATTGAGGTTGGAGAACCGTTGACATTTATCGCGGCTTCGGACTGGCTTGGATGCGATCTGCATTTCCATTGATATCCAATAGTATCCCATACGGAGAATGATGCATGTCAATGCTCGGGCGTTCATGTGCGGACCGCGAGGTTCCGTTGTGAACTTCGTTCATTAGCTCGTTGGCTTTTTCTTTGTTTACACCGAAGGAGTGGCCCTTGGTGGCGCTTCTTGTACAACATACCCCGAATGACGAAATGGGATGCCGGGCGTTTTAATGCCATCATGTTTTTGGCTTTGATCCCTTCTTTGTATTTTCCATCTTCACTTGTGAAGGAAGCTTCTCGCTTTGGAGTCTTGGTAAATTTGATTGTACCGGGGTTCGTCGATCGTTTCTTTTTCTTTTCGATCTCGCGTGCAATAGGCGGGTGTTTCCCGTCTGCCTATTACGAGGGTTTTCTTGCTTTCCCTTCGGGAATTTCGACAAGAGGCGAGGGTTGCCGGGCGTCTGCGAGCGGTTCTGTCTCTTGGCAAATAGTGAAAAGAGATGTCCTTGAGGCGAAGCAATGAGCTCCTCCGTATACGCGTGGTACTTCGAAGGCGAGAATCTACCGTCTTCCATTTGTTGGATACTTGATTGATGATCAATCTTTGAGTCTCCATATACATCCGGCTCTAAGATGTTGCGCTCGAGGGCGGCTTCCAAACTTCTTTGCCACGAGGCTTCGTATTATAGCTTGCATTGTTGGTTGCTTCAAAATTGAGCTTGATGGCTATGGGAGTATGCTGCGTCCTTGGGATCGACAAGGAGCATTCCAATACCATTCCCTTCTTGTTGGCTGCCCATCGAAGAAGAGTTGCCGGCGGTTTCTGTTTGTCAAGTGAAAAGATTCCGTCATCAGGAAATTGCGGATCGGGACCCTTAGGTTCATTGCTTGGGAAGTCGGCCGGGCGATGCGCCATTACTGCGCCCTTTGTTGATTTTCGACCATGTACTTGATGTCGAACTCGGCCGGGAAGAATGAGCCACTTGGCTAGCCGCATTGTGAGGATGGCTTGTCAAAGAGATATCGGACGGGGTCCACTTTGGAGACCGGGAGCAGAATGCGGCTGCATGTAGTGTTTCGGTTTCCCGACTACCCATACCAAGGCGGTACAAGTTTTCTCGATCTTTGAGTAGTGAGTTCACTTCCTTGAAGCTTTCGGCTTACGAAGTAGATTGCATGCTCAACCTTGGAATCTTTCTGTTCTTGTGCCGGACATTGCTCCGATTGACGTGTACATTTTGTCGAGATACGGGGTAGTGGCTTGTCTTCATGTGGCGGAGCACGAGTGGGGGATTAACCAAGTAGGTCTTGATCTTCTCGAAAAATTTGTTTGGCACTCGGAGTCCCATTTGATGTCGGCATTCTTTTTCATCGGTTTGAACATGGGCTCGCGGAAGATGTCAAGCTGGTTGATGAAGCGGCCCGATGTCTTGAAGTCTTCCCATGAAGCTCTTTACTTACATCGGGGTTTGGCGGCTTCATGTCGATGATAGCCTTGATTTTCTGGGATCGGCTTCGATACCTCTTTACGTAACCATGTATCCCGGTACCTTGCCGCGCTTGACGCCGAAGGTGCACTTTGCCGGGTTCAACCTCATGGAGTGTTTGAGTACATTTGAAGAACTTCCTCGGAATCTGTCATGTCTTTGCATGTCGATCCCTTGGAGTGGATGATCATGTCGTCGACATATACTTCGATTTCTTTGTGTATCATGTCATGGAAGAGGAAGTACATTTGAAGCCTTTGGTAAATAACCCCAGGCGTTCTTTGGGCCGAACGGCATGGCCGTGTATGATATGTCCCCCACGGAGTGGTGAAGGCGATCTTGGCACGATCCTCCTCGGACATCTTGATCTGGTTGTATCCGGCGAACCCGTCCACGAAGGACTTTACTTGAGAATTTGCCGTGGTGTCGACCGGCATGTCGATGTTAGGCGGTGGGAAATCATCTTTAGGGCTGGCCTTGTTGAGATCCCGGAAATCTACGGCATCGACCTTTCCGTTGGCCTTGGTGACCGTCGCGATGTTGGAGAGCCAAGTCGGGTACTCAATCACTACTGATGAAACCAACTCGGAGCATTTTCTCAATTTCTTCTTTTACTTGCAAGGACCACTCTGGCTTGATCTTGCGCGGCTTACATTTGACGAGGCTTGGATTCGGGATCCGGGGGAATTGTGCTCCACGATTGAGGATCGAGTCTGGCATGTCTGGTATGACCGGGCGAACACGTCAACGTACTCCCGGAGGAGAGCTTATCGGGGCTTCTTTTACTGCATCGGCGAAAAGCGCCCACTTGTGTCTCTTTAGGCTCTTGCATTGACCCCGGAGTTCACTTTGGTCATAACCTCTTCGGCGGCTTGGGCTAGGTTGTCCTCTTGGTCAACTACACGCTCGAGAACTTCTTTAATGTATTGTTCATTTAATGTATGCTTCTTTATCAATTGAGTTATTAACGTCTTTTAAGTTGTTTGTTAACTTATCGGTTGTTAAAGTGGCAATGAGAGGATACTCAGAAAGGTCGGACTTTTCATTAAACAAGAACGGGGAATACATGATTGGCTACAACATTATAGTCCTCGGCGTAAGGCCGTTGGATGACTCAGAGAGGGCTGGACTCGACAGGGCCGGCTCAGAGGGTTTGAGACCGGGTTTAGGGAGATGTGGGTGCGGGCCCGGCTTGTCTTCCAATTGCACTGGCTTGCCTTTGGTCGGTGAAAGTTACCCAATTCTTGATGGCATTCTTTGGATGCTTGATGAGGGTGCGGGGATCGAGAGGCTTGGCCTTTGTCCCTATCATGGCGATCATCTTTGTTGTCGGAGCCCCGATCGATCAAGTTGGGCAACTCCATGACTTCTTCAAACGGACTACTGTAGAGTGGTCATTTGAGGCGTCTTCTATGAATTACGGTTCCTTACGCTTTGGACTTACTGTCTCGAATGTGGCCTCGGCGGGTGATCCGAACAACTTGTTTCCCATGGAGAGTACCTTGAGTTGCTCACTCCAAGTGCAGGATTCCCTTGAATGTGTACTCATCTTTGGGTGTGGTGGCGGTTGGTCCCGGAGTAGAGGCTGTGATGTCGAGGAACGCTCCCCTTATCGGATTAGCTTTGAGTCCTACGAAACGCTTGAGGTCCGTGCTATTTGTTCCATTCTTCTGTAGTCTTGGTGTTGACTATCCCTGCTTCTTTCTCATCTTCATCGGTTCCACTTTGTCGGTCCCTCGATTCTATTAGCACAGCTCGGTTCCGTTGTCGGTCCCCTCGATTCTGCTGTCGGTTCCCTTGGTGAAGTAATGAGCGAGTCAAAGGCATGGAGTCGGAGGTTGGGTGTGCCGTCGGAGGTTCCCCTTTTGCGGGGCTGCTTGCCTTGGTGCGGGCGAGCCTTTTGTCTTCCTTGATGTCGGCGGTGTTGGCACGTAGCAAGCCCCTGGACCGTGGTGTGGTCCTTGACTTCAATAACTTGGTGTTGGCCTTGCGGCCTTACCAGAGCCGATCTGGGATGAAGTTCATGAGTTTCATCATCCTCATAGGCGGGAGAATCGATCGTGAGGCAGTGGAAGGTCCACGTTGCATATTTGGATCTTGGAGGTCTCCCGAGTGAATCCGATTAATGGCATGTCGTCATTATGCTTGATTTCCAATCTTGGAATGTCGTTGGTGCTTTGGTCCCTCGGTGGTGACAACTTTGTCACCGTAGGCGTGGTGCTTCCGTTGCCTTGCATGAACTTGAGAGCAGTGAAGGGTGGATGCCACGCCATTGATTTGATGCGGCCGAGGACGCCCAGGGATGGGCTGTGAAAGTGATTGGAATATCAACACTTGGAATTCGGTGGGGATCGCCGCTTGCCGAACCGAGATGTTGAGAGTAGCAACCCCAGGAAGCTGCGGGAAGTAGAAGTCATAGGCCTTGACGGTGTGGTGAAGGCTTAAGATGCGTGGGCTTGATGTCAAGCGGGTCCATCATCTTGGCGGGCAAGACATTCATTCCGGAACCTCCGTCTACCAACACGCGGGGAAGGCGACGCTCGTCCAGCTGGTTTGTGATGTAGAGCGGCTCATTGTGATCGGCCCCAAATTTTGGAAGGTCCAAATACGTGAAGGTGATAATGTTGCCATAGTGGATGTTGCCGATCATTTGAATGACTTCATACAGGGGTTGCGTCACGGGGACCATGGTACGGGCCAGGCTTTCCTCTAGCTTGAGCTTGTGAGGATAAGAGGAGGTGAGCGAGACCAAAGGGAAATGTTCGCTGAGTACTGCTTGGTGAGTGAGGATCGGGTCCTCTTTTTAAGGAATTTGCGTCTTGGGCTGGCCGGATTGCAATTCGCTCCGTCGGCTTTGGTGGCCTTAGGTGGTAATGCATGGATTTGACCCGATCGGGTTAGAACGGCGACATCGGGTTTGGTCCCTTACGAGAGCAGTTTTGCTACGAGTTGAGCCATAGTTAGAGGAGGATTCCTCGTAGCGTAGGGCCGTATGTCTTCCCTCAACTCATTGATTGTGGATGAATTCACGGGAGCTTCGGCGGCTTGACGGATTACGTCCCGGGATGCGGCTTAGGTGCCTCTGCGGGAGGTAGCCTACGGTTTGGCCTTGATTGTTCGAATGTCGGTGCACAACGGTGGTTGCACAGGCTGACGTGCGTTGTTAACCCTTCGGGGAGGTTGGAGAGTTCTCGGCTTAAGCGAACGGTCTCCTTGATCTCTTCACGATATATCGCGTTCCTTTCCTTCTTCTTGAGCATACTCGGGGGCATTGCAGGTTGGGTGCAGCGATACTCGTGGTTTGCTAGTTTTCCTCCACTCACGGGCCCCGGATCAACCTTCTTGCGGCGGAGCTGCGTCGAGGATTAGCGCTGCGTTTCTTCCCATGTGAGAATAGCCGGTGCTTCTTTGAAGCTGCGTGCGGCGGTCTAGGTAAACCTCCATCGGGAGAGTTTTCTCCTCTGCTTTATCGAGTGGCGGGTATGTCGGAAGGTGAGTACACGGCTTCCCGAACATCGGCCCATGTGGTAGTTCTTGTCCCGAGTTGATCGTTTACATGCTTGAAGAGGCATGGGTGTGGAATTTCCACTGAGTAGTTGCTCGAGGCAATTTCCATCCTCCTCTGTTTTTAAATAGACCTTCCTCCTGAGTTGGCCTTTCAATTTGAGTGCGGCAATGATCCGTTCCCATCCTCCCGGGACCCTTGGGAGTCGGTTTTGTTGACTTCATGCCGGCTTGGAAGAGAATGGTTTCATCATCTTCATCGTCGCTTTCACGAGAGAACTTGCTTTCCTCGGGAAGGTAAGCGGCGGGATTCGTTTCTTTGTGTCGTTCCATCTCTAGGTCATTGGGACCGTTGACCACCCTTGCACAGCGAGAGGGGTTGGATGAGAAGCAGAGACGGTAGTCGGGGAAGTTGCCATGTAGGCAAAACTCTTGAGGTCGAGCTGGTCTAGAGTGGCCTCACAGCTTTCTGTGCAGACTGCTGTGACACTTTAAGGGCTTGGTCCTGTAGGTCTTCGAGCTTGATCTTCGTCCCAAAGACGACTTTCTTGAGCGGCTAGCTCCATGAGAGCTTTCCTTGCGAGACTGGCGATCTCCGTAGGTGCGCATCGTCGGCTAGTGTCCGAAGCCGTGATTACATTCAAATCGCCGAATGGCGGAACACTTGGATTACATTGACGAAGGAAGTCGGGCCCAGGACATTCCATGCGGCCTTCCTTGATCTCGATCACCAAGAAGTTTGCCCATATACGCTTGATTGACCCGGGGTATTGAATTCTGCAATGTTGACGGTCTCGTGATCTCGCTCGATCGCCAAGTCTATCAAAGCTAGCGGTCGGCGCGGGATGTCGGAATCCGGGGCCGTGGCGGCCCAGGGAGTAGAATCGGGCGAAGCATGTTGATGCTTTGAGGTGGTCATTTCTGTGTCGGAAGGCGGCTACGCCTTGCGGGAAGACTTTCGCGAGATGTTTCGGGGTGGCTGCCGGAAGCGTTCCCGAGTTGATCGACTTGTAGCGGGGTAAGGAGCTTGGTCTCCTTCGGCTGTTGCCACTTGGCCTTGGCGGCGTTTGAGGAGTATAAGCTTGGCGACGGCACGGGCCGGTTGCAGCTGAGTGAGTACTCGGAAGTAAAGATGAGCTACGAGCTCGCTTGGCCAAAGCCTCGTTTACCATGAGCGGGCGGTCATCGAGGGTGACCTTGGTATTACGAGAATCGATGACAAGGACCGGATCCTTGGCTTCATCGGGATATACTGGAATAGATGATATTGACGAAGTCGTCGTCCTTTACTTGATCGAGAGGGATTCCTCGTTGCGTGAATCACGTGCTTCCAATTATCGGATAGCTGCACTGTCTTGGACATTGAGCTTGACAATTTCCATGGTATTGGAACCTTGGTCGTAGGTGACACGATCGGAAGGAGTTCCGTCCTCAAAGCGAGCATGTGAATGCGAGTGCGCTTGCGGGTGCACGCCGCGTCCTCGACTCGGGAGAGTCAGATTCATCGTCATCGATCGCTCAATCCAGGTGTAGGGACGTATTGCGTCCGGTTGCGTTGTTGGAGCGGCTAGGAAAACATCATGCTCTTCGTTGGAGAAAAGGGTGCGGCGGGTAGTTCCTCGTGGAGGACATCCCATACGACTTCCATGCATTCATCACGAGAATAGCGGTGCTTGTTGACCTTTATCACAAAGATCTCTTCGCTGGCGGGGCAGAGAGTTGGTTTGGAGAATCTTGACAAATCTCAGGCGGAGACGGGGGTTTATGTGCTCGCATCATGGCGATGTTCGAGCGTTTCCTTCCAATACGCCTCCAAATGTTGGAAGCAGCAGTTGAACTTGATGTATCGGGCTTGCCGAGTGCACTTTGCTCGAGTACGTTTACATAGTTGGCATCTCCGGACTATGAGGGATTACGATGAGATTTGCCCCGGTAGTCCCTTGGTTGATTCGAAGGAGAGTACCCGGTGCACGAGTGCGGACACGCTTGGCTCTTGTCTCGGCCGTTTCCTATGAGGAAACTATCCTCGGATGACTTGAAGATCTCCCTGCCGGTTAATGAACTTGGCCTTGCGATGGAGAGTGGAAGCTATGGCTTTCATGTGGTGTAGCCAAGGGCGTCCCAAAAGAAGGTGTGAATTCGGATGGAATGTCCATCACGTGGAATTTTCTTGGCACCATTTGGGTTTCGAACCGAGTTCGAGTCACGGTCCCAGGATGGGACGAGACGAGTTGTCGTAGGCCTTGATAGTCCGAGTAGACGGTATCGAGATGGCTTTCATGGATGCGGAGAGCTCGCATCATCTTTGAGAGGAGGACATTAACGGCTGACCCGTTATCTACCAATACTCGGGAGTGATATGGTGTTGAGTTTGAGAGTGATGTCTGAGCTTCGTTGTGCCCAGGCATCTCTCGGTAGGTCTTCGTCACGAACGTGATCATGCTTTGCCATACGGGCGGGAGTCGTAGATCTCGTCTCTATCCGTAGAAGGAGAGTCATCCGGCCATCCGTTTCTGTCTTCCTCTTTGCGAGGTAAAGCCTTTGGTGGAACCTCGGGAGTGTGTTGAAATTTGCTGTGGCGGTTGCCGCCCTTGGTTAGCACATTGATCGAGTGCGATTGCCAAGGCGGACCTTGATCTTCCTTTGCCGGTCAGAGCTCGGAAAGTTGGACAAATTGAATCTTAGGCGATCCGCGGAGGTTAGGCTTACGGCGCGGTAAGATTACCAAGATCGAGGTATTCGGTGTCCCGAGTGCAGATGCAGTTTCGGCGGGACTTTTCGGCTTTCCCACCCTGTTTGCTCTAAAGTGCATGGCACAGGAGGCAAAAGAGGGTGGTGGAGTACGGTCACGTAGTAAGTCGAACCTCCGGAGGGTTCTCCAAGTGTACCCTACCTTGGTATCTCCGGCTTCGTATCTTTCTCTCGATTCTTTGTTGAGAGGATTTCTTCTTGTTTTCTCGGAGGATTGCTCGGACGGTTTCTCGAGACTCATACTCCCGGGCGGGCGGAAGCGATTACGGACATCGTAGGCTGATGTGGACATTAGAGGAGGATCCAGTGAAAGAGGCGGAGCGGTTACGTGGCACTCTTCTTGGGCACCCGCTCGATGGAATTCCACCAGCTGTTATTATTCGGAAAGGGATTCCCAGCGTATTGGGCCCATGGGGCGCTCTAACTTGCCTTCTTCTATCAAGTTACGGATTTCGTATCGTAACCCCAAACAATTGTCGGTGGTATGGCCGTGATGCGATGGAAGGCGCGATATTTGCTCTTGTCCGCATTGGCTACGGGAACTTTGGGTTTGTAATTGGCGACGGGCTTAAGGAGACCCTCCTTGATTAACCCTTCCGACATCTTGCTCGGTGGCATGTCCAACTTGTCGAAGTGTACGACGAGCGCATTTACAGTAGAATTGTTGCTTTGTGGGGCTGGGTTTGTTACATTGTTGTCCACGATGGGCGTAGTTGACAGACGTATCTTTCCACTTTGCGGGGGCCGGTGCGGGATTGAATGCAGCTGTTGGCGGTATACGTATGGCTATGCGGTAGCCAACTTTTCCTTGAGATCCTTCTCGAGCGTGGCCGGCATTGACCATGGCCGGAGATGCAGGGAAGAAATTGTGAGCTTGATGAGAGTTCGATGGACGGTCTTAAGCGGGACTTGAAGATCCGCATGTTCGTCTTTGGAGAGTGGCTCCATGATCTCGGAGAGTTTCGGCTCCATCTCTTGTAGAATTCCCCAACACTTTCATCCGCTTTACGCTCGGTGGTGATTAAGTCCTCGCGACTTGTTTCCCAGCTCCCAAGTTGGATCTGTATCAGTTCCGGGGAAGATGTTGCGGTCTGTTCCCAGTGTGGCGATCACGCATGAGCTTGACCCTCGAAACCATCGTAAAGGCCCGAACTTTTGAGCGTATCTTGGAAGTGGTCGGCCATTTCTTGGAGGGTTGCTCCTTTTGCTCTCATGCGAGAATGTAGAGTGTCGACGTGCGTTTGAGGACATTCGGTTCCATCGAATCGGTCCATCTCGGCATTACGAACTTGGCGGGAGAGGCGTGACCATTCCGGATACGTAGATTTGAGCGTTTCTGCTTTGTTTGCTCGTGGTGGCTTTCGGGTCTTTCATCTGCTCGACCATCCGAGGCTAAGGTTGGGTCCGGTGGTGGGCTGTGAGGCTCGGCGCCGGGTGCTACCACGTGAGCGGTAGTGATTGGAGGTGGAAGGCTTGGTATATGAGCATATACGGGAGCCTTTTACGAGCGTATCGGGAGTTTGTCCCCGGTGTTTAGGGATCGTGTATAGGCGGCAGGACGAACCGGGGAGGGTATTGAGGATATTGGCATCACGAGATGGTCAGTGTCTTGTGGTGATATTAGTGATGGGTGTAGCAGCGGGGCGACCAAAATTGACGAGGGTTGCCACGAGAGGTGGCAACATGGAGCCTAGGTCATTTGTTTCCTTGGTTGGAAGGCATCCAGTAAGTTGGCGGGGAGGAACACGATTGAAGGTTTGGTGAAGCTGGTTTCGGGGAATCGTCATCCTCGACCGGGACACAAAGTAAAATCGAGCAGGGGATAGGCTGCTATACCTCGCTCATTCGGAAGCTGTACCACGAATTCTGCGATCTTCTTTACTGCCTCTTGTGAACCTCACAAGCCCGAGATAGCTTCTTCCAATGTCATATACATTGCAGGTGGCGGGGTCCTTCCCGATCACGATTTCTCGGTGAGCTAGACATGTCGGAAATTACAGTTGAGGGCGAGGGAGCAGAAGCTGTACGCGCAGCTGCCGTTACTTGTGATCTGGCAAGGCGGCCGGAAATCTGAACCACTTTACTGCTCATTTGCGGGGAGCGAAAAGGAAGGGTTTAGGCTTCGGAAAAGGGTATTTGGCTCAAGGTTTTCGGGCTTGTGCAATGTGCGATTCTGGAATTAATGTTTACTTAAAGCGCGTTTTCTCAGAGTCTAATTGGTTGGAAAAGAGCGTGTCTTCTTTTCGCAACTAATCCTAGAGCTCTAATCGGTGGATCTCGTCACTACGCTTATAAGCCCCTCGTTTCCATTGTAGATCATCTTTCTCGGGACGGACTATCGGCAGGTCGATAAGGCAAGCGAGTTCCACCGACAAAGGAAAAAGTGAACTTAAGGCTAGGCGATCACGCAAACTTTCAACGTGTGTGACGTACGGGCCACGGTCGAAGTCAACGTCCTTAAGTTAAGGCGGGGATCGTGCCAAAATTTGGGCATGACCTCTCTGACTCGCTTGTGCGAGAGACCTTAGCTTTTAGCGTTGGCCAAGTTGTGGGCAGCACGGTACATACGGCGAGGTTTGGTGACACGGCGTCACATTGAACCTTCGGGTATATTTTTCGGCGAGCTCCGCGTCAAAGTCAAGGCTGAAAAGCTCAAGACTTCGGGTCGGGAACGACCTTTGGTCTCAAACTCTCGAGCGACTCGGAGCGGGGCCGGCGTGAAAAACATACACTTAGGCTTTATGACACGAGCTAAGCCAAAAACCAATAGGGGTCTTGGACAAAGTGTGACACAAAGAGTGCATGGCTTACACGGGCTAGGATGGGATGTTTTGGGACGACCCGTGCGCCCCCGAAAGGCATGCGCGTAGGCCAATCGGAGTGCAAGGCGATAAGGCCACCATCCGGGTTAGGGGTTGTAGTGTGCGGTGTACCGAGGCGGACAAGTGCACGTGAAGTGCGGTGTTAGGCGACGTGAAGTGCGCGTAGTGTGCGGTCACTAAAATTCTTTTACGAGAAAAACGAGAGATTTTTGAGTATTAATGTGTCTTAAAGAATTTATGATGCACAGGTTCAAAGAACTGACGACCTTAGAAAATAAAACATGAATGGGGATGCCTGAACATGGTATGATTTTGAAAAGTTGACAAATGTAATGCCTTTGAAAGCGAAAACCGTTCGGAGGTTTAAAG
Organism: Adenophora triphylla var. japonica; assembly: GCA_022495995.1. Classification (NCBI taxonomy): domain Eukaryota; kingdom Viridiplantae; phylum Streptophyta; class Magnoliopsida; order Asterales; family Campanulaceae; genus Adenophora; species Adenophora triphylla. Next base: position 4,529 of record JAFEMH010003110.1, on the reverse strand, counting down.
GAACTTCCGCAGCACACGAAAGCACAGCAGGAAGGGATAAATGAAAGTTTGACCCACGTGAAGGCTTTTTAGAAAACAATGGCGAGTTTTGAAAAAGTATGCAATTTTCCCCCGGTAGGATGTACCAAGCCCAGAAATTACCCGATCTTTTCGCGCCATGGCATGAAATGGGGCGCGGAAAAAGGCGGTTGTTGTCTTTCGCGGAGGGGTTTGGTGTACGAGACCTCGCTTCACTGGGAAGGAATACAAAAATGAGGAGTCGCCACGCGGTTTTTGTATTTTGAGCCCAGAACGTTGAGAAACGGCTTTTGTGAAAAGGTGTCGTTTTTATTGGTAGCAAAAACTTAGGAAAAGGCTTTTGAAAACAGGGGGATCATTTTTATTGGCGACAAAAGCGAGTAAAAAGCTTTTTGAGTACCGAGAGAATTTGTTAGGATTCGAAGGGTCGGGTTACGTTTCGGGTAGAGTATGGCGAGATCGCTGAAACGCCTCGGCATGACGAGTCTTTCTACGCTTTCTCGAAATCGTGTGTGTGTGTATGTGTGTGTATCTTTTGGAAATGGGGGCTTGAATGACAAGCTTAATCTTGGTTTGAGTATGACAACGTTGATTAGGTGACTTTGTTTTGAAAAGACGAGCGTTTGAATGACAAACGTCGGTTTTGAGTTGAAATGAGCGTTTGCGTGGCAAATGTCGATTTTGAGTTTGAAATGAGCGTTTGCGTGGCAAACGTCGATTTTGAGTTTGAAAAAGGAGTTGCGAAGGTCGAACTCCGGTTTTTTGAGACCGGGCGAGTCATTGTTAACGATTTTTACGGGAAAAATGCGTATTAAATGATTTTGAGTGTCAAATGGCGGCTTTTAGTTTGAAGATGAGCGTTTGGAGGCCAAGCGTCATGTCGCGCGTTTTTGAAAAGAGAGAGTTCGACGAGGACGAACTCCTGTTTTGAACCCGGGCATTACATTGTTAACGATTTTACGGGAAAAATGCGTATTAAATGATATGCGATCAACGAATCGGGTTGCATGACTCGGACTTTGAAGGTAAATACTATCACGATCCAAATCGGATCGGACTTGTAAATAGCCCATTATTTAGCCAGTGTCAGGAATCAAAGCGATCCGGGAATCGTAAATGACGATCGACGAGGCCAATTGGCTCGGAATTGTAAATGACGATCAACGAGGCCAATCGGCTCGGAATTGTAAATGACCGATCAACAGCAGAGGCGATCGGCTCGGAATTGTAAATGACGATCAGCGAGGCCCAATCGGCTCGGAATTATAAATGATAAATGTGAGAAAGTAAATGACAATCAACGGATCGATCGATCCGAAATGGTAAATGACAAACAAGTAGCGGAACGGAACGGGGTCGGAACGCCCGTTTTAACCCGTGATTACTTCTCTTACGGAAAAGAGAGAGAGGATCGAGGGGCTAAACGTATCGGACCCCAGTTAGGCAGAGCGTCTACATTTTGATAACGGACGTTCGAAAGCGGTTATAGTGATTAGCGCGTAAACCGAGGCGGAAGGCGGGAGATTTAGAGAGAGGAGTTCTCACTATGGCTAGAATTCGACTCCTTTGGCTCGGGAGGTGTGTACGGGACACGGAAAGTGATTCGAAAGGTTGTTTCGAAGTTGTAGGGTCACGTGTTTGATCGAAATGCGAAGGTTTCACGCGAATCGAGGCCAGACGGGAGCTCGGGAGAGGGAGTAAAGCCAGTTTGGACCGTGGGGCTGGTGAAATTTTTGTGTAAAAATCCCCCTATTTGGCTTTGACAACCATTTCTATTTATAGAATTGGGGATTTGCGGTAGGAATCCCGGACGGACTTGGCACGAATCTGTAAGAGTACTCCAATTTGAGCTTGTTAGAATTTTCGTTAGAAAATTAACGAAAGTTATAACATTTCTGTTTCCAATTCCTAACTTATCCTAACATTTCTAACAAAGTGAGGGTAAAATGGGCATTGTTATTTAAGGTTAAACCTTAAAAAGAATCTTAAAAAGAAAAACAAAAAAGGAATAAAACCACAAATAGAAATCTTTGGAAACATAATCTGAGTGGTCAATTTGAATTTTGAAAAGATTATTCCTTGTGTCAGCTACAGAAGCAAGTTGCATTTAATGAAACAGTGCACATTTAGAGTTTCTGACATCATGGATGACTTTGCAATTTCGGGAGGGCTATAAATTGAGCCCTCCGAGTCACAAAAATGAAGAGGAAGAACACATTTTGCACCGAACCTGCAGCGAAATATAGAGAGAAAACAGTGAGAATTCACTTGAATTGTCACCATTTTCTCTCCAATCTTTCCCAACTCATACTCATCCACTCACTCTCATATTAAAGCCCTAAGCACTCATACACTCAAGCCAAACACTCAAGAACCGCAAGGAAGATTGGTAAACCCTCACTTCCTAACCCTAAATCTCATCCATGCATGCATCACTTCAAACTACAAAATGTAGTTCTTTCATCTTCTTGCTCTAGATCTAAAGAAGATCACCATGGAAGACCATCTCCATGGATGATCTTCTACAAAGATCAACATTATTTTTAAGCTTTCTTACTTTCTTGCAAAGAAAATTCATTTAAAAACCCCAAAAAACCATTTTCAAGCATAAAATCTTGATTTCCAATGGATAAGATTCCCCTTCCCAAAGCAAATGAAATGCTTGATACTAATGTACCCCAAGGATGGTTTGGTATAGTTGATTCACTACTAAAATGTCTAGTAGTCACTAACCAAAACCTAGGGAAATGGGGACAAGCATGGATGCAAAACCCCCTTTAAATCATATTTTCTTTCTTGAGAAGTTGCTGTCAAGTAGTAATTTTCTCAGACCTCAGTCCATGGTCTTAATTTTTGGACACAGATGAACTTGGGAATTTGGTGAGTATTTGACTACAAAATACTTTTTGTAGCCAACATCCAGAGAATTCCAGACATATTTTTACCTTATTTTTGGGTGAGTAAAACTCCTCTTTTCAAATTTTCTTTCAGAGGCTTCTTCATCAGCTTCTGGGAATCCAGATCTCATATCTGAGGTTTCCAGAAGGTTTTGACCCCTCAAATCTTCTCCAAAATGGAAAATTCCTTCGCACAAACTTTATTTAAATTGTCTAGAACAACTTTCATTCTCTGAGTTTATCCAGATTATGAAGTTTTAAGACCCTTGAATCCCTTTCAAAATCAAAGGTCCACTGCCTTTTTCATTCTGGCAGAAATGGCTCTCAATTTCAAAAGGTCTTTTGAGTACCAAAATCTCAATCCAAAAATCTTCCAAAAAATCATGGGATCAGTTTAAAGTCTTAAAAGATATCCCAATTTTTACTTTTCTGAGTTTCAACATATTTTATGGCCGAAAACACACACACACACACACACAAATGATTTTCAGCTTGGAAGACTCGTTTTACGAGGCGCGTCGGAGTCACACACTAACGTCCTTCCCGACGCGTAACATGACCTCCGAACCTAAATCTACGACCTCGGGCTTTTTTCAAAGTTTTGGCCTTCAAAATTAAAATGGCGTGGCGACTCCGTTTCGTTGATTTTTCAAACACAAAAATGGGAAAATTTTCGGATACACATCATCACGGGAATCCAGGGGTTTTGTGGTATTTTGGGGTGAAGGACTTCTTGGCAATTTCGAGAAAATGTGCACGAGTGAGTCACGTAGGACATGGCTTGCAAACCGGGGGCATTTTGGTCTTTTCCCTTTGAAATTGATTGAAGGAGTGACTAGAGGGAGGTGGCATGGGCGCCACGTGCCCTGCGAGAGTCACCGGTAGTGGAAGATTGTTCCCGGTCCGGTTTTGTCCGTTTTTTAAAATAACGATCGGGAAATGTCCCAGCGCCCCCGGAAAGTGCCGGAAAATCACGTTTTTAGGGGAAAGCCATGCACCTCCCGTGAGATGTCATGTGCTAAGTACGGTTCGGCGTCGGGATGCACGGGCGATCCGGGGACGTCTCGTTAGCACGGCAACGAGGGGTTGCTTGAGTTCCGGTTAACCTGGAGCGGGCCGATTCAACGGATTTCGGTTAACTGTCGACGGATTTGGGCCCCGATCCAGATTTAGGTACCCAAAGCCTGGAGCCTCCCAGATTCTTCTTCTTCTTCATCGATGCTCGGCTCGCAACTCGCTAGCCTCTCTCATCAAATCCTCTGCACGTCGCTCACATCGAACAGATGGACATTGTCATGCTCGTACTCGGCCAGTTGCTCCAAGATGTCGACATTAGCGTCCAGTCCACTAAATAAGGGCTGGCACTAGAAGAGTACTCGGAAAGCGAGATAGAGGTGGATCTTTGTGCTTACTGACGTGCCTCCTTTGTGCGCAGCTCCTATGGCTTTGTTACGGCCTTTGACTCTGCAAACAGGCTTCCTCGAAGAGGACAGGCACATGTCCTTCCATTACAAGTGCACTGACCAATCTGTCATAAGTACGAAATTTGGAACACCGAGAAAAAAAGAGGAAAAATCTCGAAAATCTCAAAGGAATTGCAAAAAAAGCAAAGAA